>JABWIB010000341.1:34485-65178 GCA_016617825.1 Platyplectrum ornatum
GTGTGATCTCAGCAAAACCTAGGGCTAGATTTACAACCAATCAGATTCTAGCTGACATTCCTTAGTATGTCATTGAAAGTGAGAGCTAGCATCTGATTGGATGCTATGGGCAATATCTCCACTTTTCCTTTTCCGTAGTTTAATAAATCTGGGCCCCAGTCTTCTTGGAGAAAAATTATGAAATGTTTGTGACTTCACCTGCCTCATTTGCTAGGCCTGTGGTATGAGATATTACGGCATCTTAAATTAATAACNGTGTCTTCCTGTAGAGATGAAGTAGTGCAGCAATTTCTTTCATCTGGTAATAGCTACCATTTTTGCTTTATTGTTGCACTTAGTGACATTTGGTAGCGATCCAAACAGTTTGTCATGCTTTATCTCTTCAGCATCTATTTAGCTTCTTGGGTTTGGTAAAGAAGCTAATTACAAATAAATAACAATTCTGTAAACACTGGCATACCCCAGATACTGAGCAATGGCTTTTATCACACAGAAACCCTGAAATACTTATAAAACGTAACTTCAGGAGATTTAATCCATGGCAATAAAGACAGAACAAGTACAGCATCAGATAATCCATCTTATCCCCCTTATCACCTATGTGTTTGTTATAGCGGCACATAGTTAATAAACTCTGTGGCTCTTACCTGGCAATGCTCCACTCAGGTTCAATACGCATTACCTTGGGGTCATCTATGTACTCAAACTGCAGGTTGCTCTCTAACTGGGCCCTGTCCACGCTGACTGACACATGGACCGATCCCAGCCCGTGTGTTGATGGCGCCGACACACAGACGATTTCATTGAGAGACCTCCTGCATGATAAACAGAGGCACAGTGTTACATTCACAATACAATCNAATATTCAGATTTTCTGTAATGCTCACCACATTACCTTGATAATGTATTCTTACCTTTGTTCACTACTTACTCATGAGCAGGGACCTCCACCCTCCTGTTATCCCTTCCCCACCCTCCTTTATCCAGTGTAATACGTTATACACATTCCAACCCTCTTAGTAATTATTCTGTGCCCTCATGCTATGTATGTATTCCATGTTTTGTTACTGTACGTTATGGCATAGTACCCTGATGCTGTACACCATTTCATGTCTGTTATTGTATTGTATACCACTNCACTGTACCACATGCTATGTAAAGCGCTGAGGAAATTATGTGGCACCTTATAAATAAAAGTTAATAATAATAAAAATATTAATAATAATAATGGTCTTTTTAGGGCACAATAACCNCTATGTACAGCGCTGGTTAAGCTGAATTTGCGAAGCACTGCGATCTTTCATGGTCACAGGGAATGCACTCATGTGTGAGTTTCATCAAAGGAAATAACCATATTCCATAATAACAGCTTTATATCAAACAAGTCCATTTCTGACAAACTCTTCAAATACGTTTTTAAATAGTGTGCCGGAGAAACGGCTTATTCGGATTTAGGTTTAATGGCCTGTTAAAATTAGTGTGAGGTTGTTTTCATAAGAGTCCTAGAAAACGTTTACATCTTTTTACGCACATAAGGTTATTTTATTCTGCACACACGATTGTTATCAAGGGAAATTTAAAGGTCTCCCTGTCTGTATTGTGCCAAATCCAGGTAAATGTAAAGCTGCCGCATACATTTTCCTTCTCTCTCTCCTGTCCCCCCTTGTTCCATTTCCCGCTACTCTTAGCCATTGTTNTGTCCTATGTGGGTGTCACAAGCGCACAAACCACTCAGAGTACAGAGGAGATAAAGGAAGCGGAGAGTGACCTTACAGCCGNTGTGATGGGAGCAGTGTGTCTGGGCCAGTATTTAATGAACTCCGACAGATTGTGCGAATCAAGCACCTGCTCACCCAGCAATAAAATAAACGTTACAGGGAAGAATGGAGGCTGAATCACAATTATGTGCTTTATATATTGTACTGCCTCTATACTTAATNCGGGCACGCTCTCAGGAACACGTCTAGAGTACGATTCCTTGCCGCAAATATTTCCAGTCATTTTCTTTCGCTCAACAAAAATAGTTTTTTTTTATCCTTCCTGAAAACNCCTGAGAATAGAAATATTATGTGAAGAAATCTCTGTCTGTCAGATCTATGGAGAATTATAGCTGCTTATAAAACTGGGACTGATAAAAATGCCTACCGTGTTTCCCTGATAATAAGACCTACCCTGAAAATAAGCCCTAAAAAAAGAAAAAAAAAGCCCTAGCAAATTCCCCAGTTTGTAAAAAAAAAAAAAAAAAAAAAGCAGGACTGAGGAGAATGATGGGGATAAAAGCAGAACTGTTTATATAAACCTCTGTCAATGTTAATTCAAATAAGACCTACCCCGAAAATAAGCCCTATAGTGTTTCTTATTCAGTGTCTTATTATCGGGGAAACACGGTATATAACGCTTGTGCTCCTCACATGCACATGTGGATGTATATGAATGGTGTGATCAGGTAACTATTGTGCATTTATGACAGAAAGGCAGAGAGAATCCCATTACAAAGATCCAGCCTTTTCCCAAAGGCATCTAGCTCGCTATAAATAACATTCTTCAATATAATTAAACTTCTCAAGAGTATCAAACAATAAAATGAACATGACATGACGCACTAATAAAGTAGTATATCATTTGTAATAGGCTTATAATGTGTGCGTGCTGTATTAAGAATGCTACATTGCATCCTGGAATTCATACATGTGTGGATGCACTGTTCCTCATACTGTTATAGTCAGAGGCTGTTTTCTTTGTATTTTATGCTCATAGAATAGGCTGCAGCATTCCCGTTTGTATAATAAGATCCGGGTCTCGATTATTAGTTATTACACAAATTACGCCCCCATACAATCCATGTAAAATGTGAATGTAAAAATGCCAGTAAAGGGAATCAGAAATGGCGGACACTTCCTGATCATTTGTATTAAGTGACATCTTAGCACAAGGCTGTACGACTGTCGTCCGTTATGACTACAGATACCAGACTTACAANAAATACTTTAATGCTGCTCTAAGACATTTCAGACTCTACAATAACATATAACATGGTATATGGATAGGATGACTTTATTATTACTATTAGGACTATAAGGATAACTATTACTCTGGTAAAAATGTCCCTCTTATACAGTTTTATAATCCCTCTTACACAGCAAAGTTCCACTCATAAAAGAAACATTTGGCACCTGCCTTGTTGTCACACCTCTGTGTGTCCTGATGTGTCAGGAGGGTACAATACAATATTACATGTGCACCACCTGGGGACTTGTAACATAGTGGAAATACAAGTGACAAAGTGTATAGTACAGCTGTACAGTGTAACCGTTGTGATATAATCAATGACATTTTATGAAATTGGAAAGCCTACGACTCATGTACCGAACACAGGGAAATATTTCCTTCCCCGCAGTCGTTGCACTGTAACTTATTACAGCCTCCTTCATCTGTCTCTATTACACCTCATTTTATTTCATTGTATCTGTGAATCATGCTGCACTGGATGTTCATTGTTTTATTCCCACACAACATTACTATGCTGTAAATACAGTAGTCTGTCAGGAAAGCCTTCCTCCTGCCAGCCCGATCCAAAGCGATACATTACAGCTGGCAGGATCTTGCCCCTTCCCTGTGATCAGTTAATTAGCTTCCCGTGCTATTATTATGCCGTCATGTAGAATCTACCCACAACTTGGTGCGCAGGCTGGAGAATGGGAAGCTGTAATTAGCCCCAATCTCGTTATAAAATGCTTCATCTAATCAGGCTCCCTAGCTACGCTGTGACTGGAGTAAGTGTTCTCGAAATAGGACGAGGGAGTAGGGTCCAGTGAGCATTGCGTGCCGGGCCACCCATATCAAATTCTATTCTTCCCACACATTGCTTAGCCTGTATAATTAGTACACATAGGAGAGATATTAGCGTGCAGGCAATCCAGGAGGATAGAGAGAGAGATTTGTCTTTTATGACATTTTACATGATAACACAGACATCTAATTGTGGAAAAAGCATTTCTGGCCCTATGTATGGCGTAAATTGCATATACAAACCTGTATAATACAATTACTAAGACTAATNATCCTTATCATTTACTANGTCTTAGCTTTAATATATAGAATATATTGTATTTGTGTTTATACACTGCACACCATCATCACTTTGATATCATAAGCTGCAGTGACACGGGCCTTTTTGANAATGGAGGCCTGAGGCTGTGGTCCTATTAGCCCCATTGCTAATCTGGCCCTGCAAGTACAGTAGGTTGGGTGTGGACAGCCAAGTATAATTAAATTAAGGCTATGCTTTGTTACAGTAACAATGCAAATATATTCAATCATGGTCAGTGCATAAGAGGTAGTCTAATAGTTTTTGTATTGCACTTAGAAGCCTTGTGGCTGGTATAAATGTTTTGCATTCAAGCTAGCTTGGATCAGGTCCAGCAGTGGGAGCATGCCCAGTACATTAATTGTGCTTCTCTGCTGCTTTCATCCCACAAAATGCCCATCAAATACTAGAGGTGGTAGCAGTGATTTGTCCACATTAATTGTGTATAGACTAATGGGCTTATCTGGGCATACACAATACAACAAATTGGCATAAACCTGAACAGGCTCCAGCTGTCAATTTATTAAATGACATTACAACAACAAAGTAAAAAAAAAATCTATATCTTTTGTCAGTGAGCGCAAATTATAATGCAAATTTTTCCGATATAAATGCTATTTCACATTTATAGATGTTTTTAATTTTAGTTGAACAAGCAGCTTTAAAAATCCCTTAAAATAATAATAATAATAATTGATTAAAACAAAAATATAAGAAAAAAATGAAAATAATTTATTGTCATATGTCTACAGAAAGGTTACATGGATTAGAAAAGGGTGAAAACAAAAATATACACCAGAAGAGGGCAGTATCATGGAGGAAGAACAATACAAGTTCTGATGTCTGAGTTGTCCAATATAAATATTTTTCTCATAAGAATACATAACTAAAATNTGACATAGGAAACAATTCAGGCGCAATTTGCCCTTCATACCCTAGCTTCATACCCTAGAGAATGGATAGCTTGGTCAAAATGGTTTGATGGCACACTGTGACAATTGTACACACTTGGGCCTAGTAAGGTCCCATGTCAGTCTCATAGAAGGGGGAGGTAATAGTGGCCAATATGTAGGAGGTAAAANTGGGACTCTTACCATCAAAAAGCATGTGTGCAAAAATATACCACCTGTTTGTAAGTACACACTATANGACAATCCTAAATGCCCATGATTTATTTGTACTCACCCATAAAATTCACAGGTTTGGTTTCCAAGGAGTATTGATACAGTGCTTCCAGCTCCAAGATTCTGACCAGTGATAGTAATCATTGTCCCTCCAGACTCAGGGCCCCGGCTGGGAGTAAGGTAGGATACGGTTGGATTCTAGAATTCAAACAAACAAGGACATTAAGTGAAGATTAAAACACTGACACATACAAGATATTCTTACTTAGCTACACATACACCTACTACTAAGGAATGAATCCATGAGCTTCTTACAGGTACCATTCCATTATAATGCATCACATGGCATCTAGATGCCACAATGCTGTCTGTGGCTCTGGCAGAAGATATTTTATGTATAATAGAGCTCCTATTCGGATGCCATAGGGCCAGCTGGATCATTTAAGCATACCAGTAGATCCAAATACCAGACAAGTGACTAAACTGTCTGCATTCTGCCGAAATGGCCCATCATTCACATACAGGGATGATTGGCTGATTGGCTCGAAAGTTGTATAGTGTGTATCTGGATTAGAACAATACAGCCAATAAATAAATGGGGTATGATTATATTGCTTTACAGTGTTTATCTTTAGTAACCTGCAGTAAACAGACAATAAAATAGTTGGAAAACAATTATGAATGTGATGCACTAAAAGTTTATACAGAGATATACAGCCATACTGAGGAGAAATGGCCTTTGGAATGTGTCTTGTTTTCTGGTGAAGAGAGAAATAGATCTATACACTCAGGTCTCAGGAAGGTTGTTATTGGGTCCAGAATCCCATAAATCAGAAATAATGAGTGGGATTGTGACTTGCGGGTCCAGATATACAGCAGCTGAATCTATTATCTGGTTGGCAGATACACATTTTCCAGGGAGAATGGGATGTGTGTGTGTGGCTCATATGCAGCAAATTCTACCTAGCAGCTGTAACATGGACCTTCTTAACAGCCATGCATTGGGAATAAAGCTTGACCAACGCTGATTACATGATCGTACAAGGTTCAGCAATTGACCTTTATCCAATCATTATTCCACAATACACAATGCGCTAGCTTACTGACATAAAACATAGTGTGTTAAAAGCAAACAATACAATGGGAAATAACATGACACAACGTTATTTAATATTATTGTATATGAGGTTATGGCTCAAATAGAAAAAAGAGAAAGAGAAAAAAGATATGTTTCCAATATCATAAATCCTTTGTGTCCATATTTCATTTTGTGTCCGTGTTTTCATTTTTTGTTTCTAACACCACAATATTACAATAAGCCTAAAATTTAAACTGTAAAAAAAAAAATAAATAAAATAAATTGATAATTATAGAAATTGATAGAAATTGGGGCCCGACACATGTTCCCAGTGCTATGAGTCAATTTGGTTTGTGTAGCTACAGGGAAGAGTACCGTATATTGATTGGATTGGGTAATTTATCAAAATAAATGGTGGCAACTTTTTACTNTTAAAAGAAAAAAATATATAATCATATAATCAGAACTATCAAGACAAAATAGTAGGCAGGAGTGAAAGCAGGACAGTCCCCCGAAATCAAGACTAGACCGTCGCAGGTTGAGTACAAAGGCTACCATATAATGAAAAAGTTAAATCATATAGAAAGAGGAAAGCAGGAATAAGTTGGCTTTGCAAGGTATTTAGCTGTGAACAACGTATAATTTCCTGGAAGCACATCAATATGACAAAGCCGGCCACCTAAGGTGTACAAGTGGAAATCGTGCCTGAGTGACAAGGTCAATGAGCGTGAGAGGCATGTGCTTTGTGAGCGCTCATTGTTATTTGATAATAAAACATTATTAATTAGCAGGAGAAAGAATGACACTTTTTTATAAGTCCCCTCTCACGTCGCCATTATTAGAATTAACTAGTTTTGGGTTCTTCTTTTTGACTATTTGTTCCTCCCGGGATACTTTTGTTAAATGACATCATAAAGTATGGAGCGACAGTTATAGCTTGTTACATGATTAAGGGGAACCTTGTGCAGCAGGGCCGCAGAAAGCTTAACATTGATTTTTCAGAAGAAATGTGTCATTTTATCATGAGCTTGAGCAAACCTATAATTTGCTGCTAGAGAAGACGGAGTGCGGCGGATTAGAGAAGAGAGCTGCTGCTTCCATCATTGCTATTAGCTTTGTGCTAACAAAGAAAATTACAGCCAACAAAAAGTGGCCCACTGCAGACAACAAGAGCTCCGGACTGGCCAATCCAGCCCAGTGGCCGCGTCACTGGATAGCCTCTTACATTATTAGGCCGGAACATTTGCTATCCTAAAATCAGAGCTGCTGTGGATATATGCTGATTTATAGTCCTTGATTGAGAAGTGTGTGTTTTCATTACGCTTNGAGCATTTACATTATCCTTTTGGTTTCATGATATCACAGTAACAGACAGCAATGGCACAGACTATTCAGCAATGAAACTGAAATGAAACCAGGGAAGTAATATTATTACATAGCCCCAGTGATACAGTGATGGCAGATGAACAATATACACTACCCATTAGGAATTATCTGTACTACCTCACCTGTCCTGCTGCTAGAGAGAGTCGTGAGGCCTCCACACTGTGCACCAGCGTAGAATTGTTTTAGCTTCACTTAAATACTTATATTTATGAAATGTAAATGTAATATGGAGAAGGGTGATGATATGATATGAGGGAGAATTTCNGTCTACTGCGCCTCTGGCTGATACATTCGTCAGGAGGCTTTGGTAACATGCAGTGAATGTCTACAATTGCTAAAACCTGTTTTAAAACCCTGCTGATATCTACAGTAAGACTCCATTCATTATACTCCAATTACAATCATCTGTATNATGGTGATTATAACACAGGCATGACAATATTATGGCACGAATGACTTACCACAAAGCTATAATGCTGCAGGGATCTTGCCATGAACTCTGGCTTACAGTCTCCAATACAGAGGTGTACTGGTCCTGAGCTGGACGCGTGGGAAGCCGGACTCATTTCACACACAATTCTGAAACAAAAAGACAGAATCTTGTTACAAATGCTACAAATACACAGCTTCTGACAGCTCGGCCCATGTCACATACCAAGGGTGGACAAAAGATACATAGGTTAGGAGTCTATTTNAGAAATGTGAGGGTCACTGAAGGTCATTGGTAACTAGATGGAACATTGCTAATCAGTATACTTCCTCTAGCTTTCTACATGCAGATGTAAACATGTATGCATCTCATTAAACTTTCATTGCTTATATTCATCAATTATACCATGAAAATACTAGCTTCCAATGCCTCTATTCCTGTGATCGCAAATATACCATACTTCATCAACATTATTATAATATATCACTGACATTTACTTTTATATCGTTATTGATAGAGTCACTTTCTTTATCCATTTGTATCTCCTCAATATGTGTTTTCCATTGATGCCGTTATAATGTTTTCCACTTTCAGCCCTTTTCCTGTCTTTTCTTACACCCCCTAACTTTTCTTTCAGGGTTTTACACGGTGTCAATGTCCCTTTGCTTATAGCATGTTCCCTATNACCCTTCTGTGTCCCGCCAGCTGATTGTCTCTTTTCCTATTAGTACCCTCCAGAGATCTGCATTAAGCTCACAGATTGCCAGATGGACGCCCCTCGATTCACACCAATAAAAATAACAGCAGCTAACAAAACCTTAACCCTTCTGTCATTTCACACTGCGCTGCATCTGGAAAGTCCCACAGAAAGCACAGCAAAACTTCAGCCTTAGTCTCTACGGGAAACAGTCTCTATGCCGGGATTTAGAGGTACTTCGGAACCCAGATGGACTGAGTCAGGCTTCGCCACCCATGACAGATGAAAAAAAAAAGTCCTCTGTGGTCCCCAATTGTATACTAACACAAAGGGGTAGTTTTCCATCATCCTGACGCCTGCACCTGTAAGCTCTAGACCGGCTGTGCTTCTCTATGTGTGAGTGCCTGGCGGGGACAGACAGACAGACTTTTCACACAGTGTACACAGACAGACAGGTGCAGGGATGAACTGCTTTCCTTTTTCTAATACCTATGAGTGTAACATATGAGTTGCATGTTATAGAAAACACCATCACAACAACTCTGCCTTGAACTAGCCTGGAGTCCTGTCACATACATTCCCCCAGAGGCTTCCNAGCCGCCACCCTCTAGTCTGTCTTCTCATTTCTCTGAACCACTTTTCATAGTTCATGGTAAATGAATTATTTTCATCTTGGATTACCTGCAATTATGTAATTGCCAGAGCCAGATACAACATGCATTCAGTTTACATCAAATACAGGAAAAACAGAACTATGTTAACCAAAAAAATCTGGCCCACTAGTGAGTAAGCAATCAGTCGTAGTCTCCGGTCATTTGGTGGGCGCTGGGTAGTCTCCCTACAGTGAACCATAATCTGCCAGTGATTGTCCAGCTTTATGCTATCTTTAATCATTTAGTGGTGCTAAATCTTTAGAAGAAAACATTTGCATTGAGTGGAAAGTACGCCTGATGGTGTAGCTTGCCGTGATATTACACGGCGCATGCTAAGAAACCCTGCACATGTGACTGTGGCCATTGCTGGTCCAGACCATTCTGAAGGGTATTATGTGGGAAGAAATATATAGGAAGCCCAGGGCCTAAATTGACTAAACTGCATTGGAAAAGTGGGGATGTTGCNCATAGCAACCAAACAGATTCAAACTCTCAGTTTACATTTTACATACTGGAGAATGTGAGCTTGAATATGACTGATTGCTATGGGCAACATCCCCACTTTTCCAATCCCACAGTTTAGTAAATTTAGGCCCAGAAGTTGAGAACTGAAGTTAGTATGTTCAGTAGAGATTAGGACAAGCAAGGGGCATGGCAAAAATATGAATGTGTGAAATGTGAAAAATGTGAAAAGTCTCTTGCTTTTAGATAAGGCCCTATAATCCTAATTATGAATAGTGNGTGTTGTGTTGAGTATACTTCTTAAAATATGTGGGTACTGTACATGTTTCTATGGGGTCTGTATTGGCTGTGTTTGTGGGAATTAGGTGGGGTTTAGGGTAACTATTATTGTGCAGAAGGTTCAAGCATAAATACTAACACTAAAATATTTTAGCATCTTCTATATTTAACATTTACTAAGCAATCTAATAGAAATAAATGATAGTCTCACTGTTCTGCAATGATGTACTCCTCCTCCACTGGTGTACACTGCACTCCAGCCACCTGTACTTTATGTGCGATCTCAGAGAAGTCCAGGCCGAGGTTTACGCCTCGTATAGTCACTCTGGTGCCTCCTTCAGGTGGTCCAGACACTGTCAGAATCTAGAAGAGGAGTAGAAGAAAGAACAATATAGTATTAGAGTATTTCAATGGACAACATGGACTAAATTTACTAAACTACGAGATTGGAAAAGATGTTGCCCATAGCAACCAATCAGATTAAAGCTCTCCAGTTGCATTTTACATACTGGAGAATGTGAGNTAGAATCGGGTTGGTTGCTAAGGACAACATCCCCACTTTTCCCGCTTTTTAGTAGATTTAGGCCCATGAGTGTAAAACACCAAAATTAAACAGAACCTTTTTTCTAATCTATTACAATAATAATACTACAGATTACAGTAGTGTCCACAATATGGTTAGCAAATGACTCTATCAGAGCTCCTCTTGGATCTATAGAAGCAGTTCCTGGGGGCTAGGAATATTTCCCCAGTAATAGCCAGGCTATTCTNATTGTGACACAGGAGAAAGTACTAGTGCATGTAATACCTGTGCAGGCACAAAATAATGGCGGCCCATACAATGCACTGCATGTAAAGCTAGCATGGCTAAAATAACATAGTCCACTCTCGCATACTATATAATGCATAAAGCTCCAGGCTCTGAAGTGCTTGGTTTTGTAGGAGCAGCAAAGACCGGGGTTTCACTGTGACCTACATTCCTTTGGACGCTAATTGAGCAGTTTGGAAGTAACTGTGTCACAGCTCAGCCCCCGGCTGGGACAGAATGAGTTTTATTAATTACAGCTGGAAAGATACAGGATAAAAACAACACGGGCCACTAAAACATATTTACAAGCACACGCACTGAGCTAGTCTATTTATCCAAATAAACACATACATATTAATATGACTAAATATATATATATATATATATATATATATATATATTTATGTGTGTGTGTGGTGTGTGTAGATGTTATATACGTGTAAATACATGCATGGCATATGTGTTTCTGTAGACATATAAGATGATTTGAATTCTAAACACTGCATGGATGTGGTGCGCATTTGCATGATTTACATGGAGGTGGANGTTTATTGTTTTGTGTAATAAATGAATGGATGTGTCAGGAAGCTAAATTTCCATATGGAAATATAAAGCAGAAAATAGAGTCCTGCAGGTGCTTTAGCAGTGAATGGTATCAAAAGGGGTCGTTACAACAAGACGTGGGACAATGGAGGATCTTAGTGACACCACAGCTACGTGTGATTAATAACGTCCAGTCAGAAAGCTGCTCTGCCACTCATGTTTCCCTGGACGACGGCATTGAGTTAAGATTTAGCTGGAGGGAGAGGGATGCAGATTTNAAATCATCCGTTCTGCTCCACTAGGCACCACACCGCAGTCGTCNGGGCATCCCGTAGACTAAGGCATTCAAGTTAGGCCAACCCCTCCTTCTCTTCAAATCGATCGCTCAATGGGCACATCTGCTCCCTGGTGCCTGTCTGAGGGCCTGCCTTTCCCTAGCCAGCGTCTGGCTGACCTTTGGCATTGGATGTGACACAGAATAAAGGGCCCAACAGGACATTCTGTAGTGATTAGCACCGCTCACAGGCACACAGGGTGTCTGCAACCATGGGATTCTGACCTAAACAAAGGATTTCTAGTCTTGCCATGGTCCTAATGCTCTCTATCTGTTTCCCTTAGAAGTAGCTTGCTCTCTGTAACGTATGAATTTAACCTATGGGCTAGCAAAGGAAACCAAGAGAAGGTATCGCAGGGTCTATATGACACCTTGGTGAATAAGTAAATGACGGTCTCCCAGGCTTTGTTCAGTCTTTCCACTTAGAGCGGTTCCGTTCTCTAATACTAATTAATCAACTAATTATTAGCAACAAATTTTGGTGCATAGACTTCTTCCTTATTGAAACAATTCCAAGCTCTATTCACGCTGAACTTCCCACTGTTCCACTTAATACATATAATGATGCCATCATCAGTAAGGAGATGAAGTGGATTAAAGTTAATTCCAGACAGCATCTGAATTAAACAGGCTTAAAAAAATAGAAAGTTATTTTGTACGAGAAGGATATTAATTGAATTGGTGTTTGACTGCAAGTTCATGTGCGACGTATATGAGTTAAGCAAATANAAAGATAATATAAGGGTTTTTTTTTTTAATCGATCGATAATGTTTTGTAATATGTATTAGAGTGCAAGCTGCAGCTCTTCCTTTATCGCTTTCGCTCACTTGGTGTCACAGTGAAAATAGTGGACTAAAAGGTGAAAGTCACAAAAGACGACCCAGGAGCCCTAGGGGTTTTTTTTTTAAATGAGACAGGTTATTGATTGACATTTCATGAGAAGGTCTGCCCCCCTCATCCTGACCTAAGTGTCCCTAGCACTCCCCGGCAAGGAAAGAAAATGTTCTTCCTGAGTGTATCGATTCACTGCATGCGCCTCACTCACACTTTTATTTAATTAAAGGCTGTGAGCTTGTGGATATTCTGTGTGTGAGACTGATGTTAACCAGCTAGCAGAATGAGATACAGGAGCACAGGACAGGAAGAGAGGTATTTAAGAAGATAATCATGAAAAGAGACAGATGGGAAAGATTAAGGAAATGGAAATGATTAGAAGGTCAAGGTTCCACACAGCGACTCACAAGCGGGTACAATGATTAGGACTCATGCATCTCCACAAACCTCAGTGATGCGTGGATTGGTACACTTGACATTCCTGCTGGACCAGTCCAGCCACTGGTTTTGGGTGGAGGTACAATGATGGTGCAGGGTACAACGTCCCTCCCCACTGCACCAGCCACACTCAAACTTCTGATCGGCTTTGAGGCACAGGCCGCAGCTCTCTCTCTGAGCCGCGCACTTGTACAGGTGCACTGGGGAAAATCCAAAAGAGACATTAAGGACCAAAATNATATTCATAATGGAAATCACAATATTATTAAAAGCATATACACTGCTAGTCACCTATTACAAATATCATATGTACTATACTGGACAAAATATAATATCACAGGCCTAATTATTATAACAATTCTGAATATACATATTAAACATATTTTCTATTGTTGTCTCTGGAATAAGTTGGAAGGGGCAGATCCTGGCCAAAATACTTCGTACTACGATTAATAAAAATAATTCGAACTACGATTAATAAAAATAATTGGTTCTAGTGGTGGGGGGCTGAATATTGTCAACTTGGGCAACATCTCCTCCTTTCCATTCCCGCAGTATAGTAAGTGTAGGCCCAAACGTCCATACCACATTATAGCACTAATGGAAATAATACCCACATCTCCAACGTAACTAACAATATGTGGACCTTGCAGTATTTGGTTTAGATTGGTGATGCGCCCATCCCCTGCTACATTCTGTATTATTTGTAATCTTTCCTGTCCAGCACTCATACCGGCCATCCACTACAGCAATTATGTTGAATGACTTGAAAAAAAACATACTAAGTTTAAACTGAATAATTTAACAAATGGAATAATGCATACCCTAGCANAGCATTAATGCACAGAGGAATAATGTGTGCACATAAAGTCACAGATGAAGATATGTCAGCATTACATTCTTCCATTTCATTGTACTGGGTGTTATTCCTTATAGTACGCCGAATATTTTCTCAATAAAAAGNAAACACTTTACTGCTATGATTACATTTCATCCCCAATGTTTTAGTTTGTGTCCGTTTTGTTTAATTATTTTATAAATGGAAAAAGTGGGATAGTACAGCTGGTCTGTGTAAAACTACTCATTCAAAGGGGGTCGGGCTTCCATGCCTGGGGATTATATGTGTTTAGACCACCCCAGGATGTATAGCTGGCAATGAGAAGTCTGGCTTCAGCACTTAGAATTGAAGTTAGGAGTTAACGAAAGAGGTAGTGGGTAATGTTTAAATACTGTACATGAATATGAGTGTTGACGGCTGTGACGGCTGTGACACATATGTCTGCCTTTTCTCACTACCCATCTATAACCGTAATGACATAATGTANTGTACTGTATATGCAGTGTGCATATGTTCCTGGCTTCAGGTCAAAGGCGTTATCATTTAGGATATTGCAGTTTATGAAGANACTAGAAGATATAATTGAAAGTAANATAATTGAAAGTACCGTAACACATAAGCACATGTTTTCTTTTTTTTACCTTTGATATCATGAGGGTTGTCAATAATGAAATTCCCNTTCCACACAACTGAGAAGTCCACAGGTAGGTCACTGATATCCATTCCTTCATATGCATACTGAAAGTGAATTGAAGAGTAGTTACAACACCCTTCAACATACAGTACAGTACATTAGAGAAAATCTAGAAGTAGGNGACGCTGCAGTGGATTACCCAGATTACCCACTTCATTCTGTCATCACCTGCATTTCTTGAATTGAATCAGCATCAGGGAGATTGTCAGACACAGGGAGATCACTCACTCTTCATGGAGACTCCCTGATATTCAGAGAGAGTAGGCAACCATGAAATAATTATTATAATAATTATAATAATTATTAGTGCTTTGTTGCTCCTGTGACCTCTAGTGGGTAATATTTGTAAGAGGGTTGACAACTTTTAGTTTCTACCCACGGCAGGAGCTGGCAGTATTGGACAGGGGAGGAAGGTGTTATTTATGTAAATCACTGTATCATCATCAAGCGCCACCCAATCACTGTAACGCTTGGGGCTGGAGCCAGTAACTTACATTAAATCACTGTCTCACCCCGCGGTCCCAGGAGTTTTGCAGACTCTCACGGGATACCAGGAGAATTCCCCGAAATTCAGGAATATGCAACCCTGTTGAGGTATCATAATACAGCCCTGGGCTTTAGGTCAAGTAAACTGCTTGTAGTTTATAGATCCTATTATAGCAGCTAGTATAACTATGAAATGAGCTATATTTATTGGAGAGATAAGAATGAGACTTTTTTTGTTGTTGAGCAGGTTTTAACCTCTCTGCAATTGTCAAGCAGGATTGCCAGAGAGACATAATAACCCAAAACCTCGGATAATACAAAACAGACCTTCCACGCTAGTGCAGGAGGGTTTTATAAGCAGCCCCTGTACCTCTAGACTGAGAGTACACCCTGTAGCTGTTTGTTCAGCGCAAGTGTTTATTTACTCCTTTGCTGTGCGCTGTCTCCTGCAGACCCTCTGCTGCACTGCCAGAAGCAACTGTATTAGGAATTCTATTGAGTCGGCGTGAGCCGNGAACTTGCAGAGGCAGATAAGACTTCCCCGTTCTGCTTTATCAGTCTGCTGTAAATTAGCTTTTTGCTTCAACTCTTTTGTCAGATTGCTGTCTTATTCCTCCAAATGACCCCCCGCAGGCTGCGACAGGGAAAGGCCAGATAAAGAGCTCTGTCCTTTCTAAATAGCATCCTAATTTACAATAGCTCAGGTCTGGCAACACAACAGCATTATTTTGATTTAACTGCAACAGGGTAGATTAGAGATGCTTTCTTCACANAATACGCAGCACGTCACCGTTTTGTCGGTAGCTACAAAGAAGGTAATGCAGCAATNTTCCATACTCCAGGATAGGCGCTCACCGAACTGTTCTGGCATTGGACGCTGGAGCTGTTGAAGCGNAGAGCGGGCATACGATGAAGAACACCCTGGATGTTTAGCACACACTCATAACCGCGCTGTCCNGACTGCGGCTGAGGCAGGTTCTTAGCCTTCAATGTGATAGGTTTAACTTCTCCTACTGGGATCAAGATCTCTTCCGTGGGTATAAGCTGNGGGCAATCCTAGGGACAAAGCACACTGATTAATATACAATAAACANCATTTTATAATGAATAAGAAAGAATGCCATTAAATGCAGGGCAGGTGCTACCATTTGGCCACCTTAGGTGCTGGGCCCAGGGGGTGGCAAAAGCTGCCTCCATTTATATGCCTGATCATATCACATATAACTTGGCATATAAATCATTAGTCGGCCTGGGAGGGTTCCTGCCACTCCTCTATAGAATGGCGGTGCCTCCTCTCCTATGTGGAAACGACGGTGCTAGGTTTAGCCTAAGGTGCCCTAAGACCTAGCACCATCCNTGATTAAATGTGCACACTGATAAACAAGAGATCAAAAAGACATTTGTATAATGAATTGGCTAGCCCTCACGTAGTATCCTGTTTTGCATAGGTGACCCTTCCGCGCGCGGACACTTTAAGTAGCGTTCTGCATGCGAATGACCATCATGCATGGAGTGCAGGGGTGCGCACTCCTGTTGCAAATTCACAATATGGGATTGCAAATGACATACATAAGCCTCCAATCCGGGGGCTAATGTGCGTAATTCATTCGTAATTGTGGATTCAATATCACTTGCATAATCCCTGCAATGTCCAAGCCACAGATACAGGGCTGAGATTACAANAGGCTTTCTGCCCCTGAATCTTAGTGTTAGCTTTATTAATCACGGATTTGTCTGCTTTGCTCAGCTCAACAAGACATGCATTATCCCTGTTTCTACTCCACAGCAGTACTGATAACTAGCATTCTGCAGGTCTTTGCTCCCAGAGAGAGTTGCAGATATATGCACTGCGTGTTTAAACAAATTTCATTACTTACTCTGTTAGACTACTGCTCCTACCCAGCACAGCCCCAGAGAAATGGACTAATCCATCATAGCTTTTGCCACTAACCTCTGGTAAGTTAAATAACAATATCCCTGGGACAACAAACACACATCATGCAAATGCACTTGGTTTTCTAAATCTCCTTCCTAACGCTCGCATATACCATGTATGGCTTTACCGTATCAATCTCTGTCTGTAGAAAGAGGGAAACGCTGTGTTTTTCTTATACCATTTTTTTTTTTTTTTTTGGTATCAATGATAAATATAATAATAATAATTGTGTTTCGTAGCTGAAAAATAAGCATTTCTTGTGAGATGCTATAAGTGAACATCAGTTATAACAAGCACTTGGAGATGCCATTGCATTGCTTTTGTCTATTTTATATCCTCAATGAGCATTCAGTACAGATGCGCTCGCTGGTATTAATTAGTAATGCAATATTCTGCTATATATATATATATACGCTTAGCTGAAAATAAAAACATATGGCGATGGAGTTTTAATGCGCACTTACACAAAAGGTAACACAAATCATACATGCTACTCTTTCTCTTGACATTTCCTTCAGAGTGGCCCATTGAAATGGCTACATTATGCGCTTAAATGATGTAGCTGTGCATTCACATGGACCTACAGTATGCTTCATTAATATTTATGTCTCCCCTTCCATGNTGACTATAGAAAAAGAATGAGGCANTACCTCGGAGACGTTGACGCGGCCCTCNTGAAAGGAACAAGTAGTTGGATCGTGAGTGCAGAGGTTTCGGTATTTGCACCAGTGGCATCGGAAAGCGCTGTTTACACAGGATAGGCATCTGTGGGTAGAAAAAAATATTATAGACTACTAAATATACCGCTCTGCAAGCATCACCCCAGAAAATATATAAAATAATTATATATATATATATATATATATATATATATATATATATATATATGGGGGTTTATTTACAATGTCAATAGGAAGAGTAAGACACAATCGGGTCCCCCAAATAGGACTGTATGGATTTATTTAGATTTATATATCAAGCAGGTCAAAGCAATCACCACAATGTGTTGAGTAAATGGTTTAAGGTCTAAGAGACCGTCTGGTCATTTCCTGGAGCGATACTTTCATTTNAAGGCCCAATATTTATTTTTCCATGCAAACCGCAGAGTTTCTCAAGAATAAAAAGCTGGAAGATCTCTCGAACCAGCCAGCTAGAATAAACAGCGGCTTCCTCTGCATATACACTGGACATGGCCGAGAATAAACAATAAAGGCTGCCTAAAGCCATATATGACTTGTGCTGCATAAACACTGCATCACGCTGACATACATTAAATATACATATATTTGCTATTAGCATCTCCAGTTACACACTAGTGGCAAATTCCATCCNTCAACACAACCTCAATATTTATACCGGCGCATAACTAAACACCTGACTAACATACATCATGTTACTGTCGCTCTCTCTGCTCTGCCCTCCAACCTGTGATCATTAAATCACTCTCTGCTTTCTGAAAACCTTGAGTGCTTACGGAGGAAAATGACCACAGGGATAGTTTATAAATGATGCTGTCTGGCATCACACAAAAGAAAAGGGAGTGGTAATACAGAGGTCATTGATATTGTGCAATATGCNCTGGTGTATTCCTATTCCAGCTACAATACCCTATGCTACATCTCTACAATTACCAATAAAAATATACATACAATGGACATTGCTAGTGTTCATATAGCATATTCACAGGGTTATATTCCACTCCTGTCTTTGTTCAGCTATATGTAGGCTGATTGCTATGTTATCACTAGCTTTGGTACCATCATCCACTGAGTGTCTGTGTGAACTGGACAAGGATATCTGGAGGTTGCCTTCCAGGGTGTCATGGCTCAACTTCTTGTTTATTCAAATGATAGGTTTGTGTTACCCTTATGCTCACTTTACCAGAAAGGTCGATTTGGATGTATAATGGGTATAAATGTGTTTTAATATTTTTACTAAAAGCAGAGCAGCTAATGTGTACAATATATTAGANCAGAGTGACGTCCAAATATGTGCAATGGCCTCAATACATCTACATTTTGGGGACAGAAACCCCCTTGCTTCCCACAACGTCACGCATTGTCAGTTGCATCTACAATTACACTATTATCAAGCCCAATGCCAACTTTTAGTTTCTCCCTCCTGGAAGAAACCAGGAGCCATCAGCACGGGGGTGGGGGCGGAAGGGCATAATTTNTGCAAATCACACACGAAGCNCCGCCCCNCGAACGGAAAACCAATGCATTTGCTATGAATGTGGGGGAGCGTGATGTCATGAAGCCCTACCCATTCTTAGTAATGATCGGGTTGAAGGCCGTGATTTACATTAAATTGCCTGGAATACCCGATACCTTAATGGTCTGAATGGAGACTGGACTTAGACGCATGCTAATGGACACATGGGTTAATGGGAAGAATGCTTACAGGACATTGTGACATTCAGTGTGAACAGACATTTAGNACCAGGAGGTGTCCTTACAATTGGTGTCCGCTGCAGTTGTAGAATTTGAAATCTGTGCTCACGAACGTCTTGCCAGTTTCTTCGGAGATCAGCTGCAGCTCCACTCCAAACCAATCTAAAAGGAAATGTGATAGCAACGATTCGAATTATATTTCTTTTTATTACCTATTTTCGCTGTATTAAGTGTAATAATACAGGAGCTGACATTTCAAAGTAATAAGCACGGAGGGAATCCTCCCANCGCTCTGACTTCTTCCCTGACGTCAGGAAGTAATCCTTTTCCTGCCTTGTTCCCCAAAAGGGATAATCTTAAGATTTCTGTAAGTAGCAGGCTCCCCACTGCACATAAGCTTCTAGACATACTGAAATGTCTTCCAAGTTGTTGGATTTTTCCGTTGTGTGATTTCCAAAAGTGTCTGAGTCTTAAATCACCCTCTGGGCATTATATCCTGATTTGAAGCTACAGGCTCTCCTAAAAGCCACTGTGAAATAGATATATTAAAGAACCACTAAATCTAAGTGGCAAGGCGCTTTAACTAAAAGAGGGCTACACATATCATTCATGGTTGATAATAGCTGAATCTTCTACAATAAGGGCTTAAAAACAAGTTANGCCTTCTGTATACTGTGTCTAATTCTCATTTCAGTTCAGGTTTCATAATGTAACAGAAGTTTGTTCCAAACTCACTTTAACCAGACCCTGAACCCTGGAAGAAATGATGAGCACTTTACTTATACTGTTTATTACACATTTACTTAGCTACCTTTATCTACGACCTCACCTTGATCTGCGGGGATGATGGGAACATCTTTTGCAGCTGGGGAAATGCAGACAATGCGGTTGCCGGATACTTGTCCTTCTACACGAGTGATATTACCAATGGCGCAGGTTACACCGGCGGAGAGATCTGGGACATCACTAACTTCCAAAGTCAGCTAAGGGAAAGAAGACATACTATCAAATAACTAATAAAAGATCTGTGTCTGTATCTCTGAATATGTGTATTCTCTTTGCAGCCACCTAGGCTCCTCCATTGTATGCGGATGTTCAGTAAAGTGTAACTACCATGCACAGAGNTAGCAGCCCATGTACATTCACATGTGCAATAGAGGCGAGGAGCAGCAGATATCAGGCTCTTACCGGCAGGCTATGTTCAGAGACTGGAAGGCTGTTGGGCTGTATGGTAACCTTAACACACTGATCTATATTGGCTGCAAACCGGAATGGCTCCTCTGCCCGTTCACATTTATCCTTTCGGGAACACCTAGAATAAGAATATTTTAGTTTACATATGATATTGTTAGATATTTTTTTATACAGGCCATACATACATATATGATAATTCAGCAAATCAGGGTGACATGCTTCCTTTGTGACCCATCATATGTCAATGAAATGCCAGGAATTGGTTGAACTAGATCTATTTACCAATGTGCTAATACTACCATGATGAGTGACAGGAGGACAGTGTATGAGGTTGGAGTCCACGATTAGTATCAGTATTAGTGAACTACTATCTGTCTAATTTGATTTTAACCAATAGCAATTATTCATAAAAAGCACACTGTATTGTCAGAAATAATTTAGAAATCAGATACAAAAGTATTACTAATGCTTGATATATCCCTAATGTGTGCTGGATGAATAATTGTATTCAATAAATAATAAAGGCTTTATGAAAAAATAAATCTAGAACAGTGTGACATTTAAAAAAACATTGTTGCAATATAAAGTATTCCTCTGTAGAATAAATCTAATGTATAATCAGAAAATTGCTGCTGTACCTGTGCGCAATTCATTTCTCCTGCACTAATATAGTGCTAGCATGCAGGATTTTGCAGGCAGAATGAGTCGCTGACCCTGCATATCTGAAAATGTAATTTTGATGCCTTAGGCACATACGCATAAAGTCATTTGCACACGGAATCAGTACTAGGATATGAAACAGGTTCCTGTGTATAGAACCAGAGACAATGGCAATGTGTGATGGGGTCTACAGATCACAGATATTATTAGATTTTGGCCTTTTTTATAATAAGAAAGCTTGTGATTCTGTGTAGCCAATGTTCTCTAGGAAGTCTCTGTAATATTATTGTATTTATTGTGGGTATAAATGCTAAGTGGAGGTTGTTACTCTGCTTCGATAAGAGCATTTTCCCGTTTTATCACCTTCTTTTCTTAGTTTATATCCCAGAGACAATAACTTGCCAGGTAGCGCGATGGGCAATGAACACCCAGGATCAAGTGAATTTTATGTACAAGGCAGCAGCTGGGGAAGCGCTCGCCAGCATGGTGCTTTAGGGGTTAAAGAATTAGGCTCCCCAATGGAGACATGCTGCCTTTTGGACATGTTTGATTTTTAAAGCTGGTCGCTTAGTCTGAGTGACAGGATCTACGTCCAAATTGGCCACAGTGCTTGGAACGCAGCCATATCGGGTCTGGAATAATTTACAGCTTGTTATAACAGTCAGCAGATGAGCACACACAGAGGACTATGGTGGTCTTCTTATGACGGAGCTTTCCTACCAAGCCATTGGTTTCTATATGACCAGAATCTGGCCTTGCAATGGGTCACACAACTACCCGATACTAATATATAAAGAAAACACATGAGGCAACTACGTAGATATGGAGACTTTCATCCTATTTGAAAAGGCCCAGATGAAACGCGCATAAGGTATTTCAAATGTCAGCAAAGAGGTTTACCTACCCCGCTCAGGAGAGTAGGAAGGCATTGGGTTACTGCAGACCACTAGGTCGCTGGTGTATAGTAAGGGACAGTTCCTCCACTAAGAATGGTGCTCATGGGAACATTTTGTTGCTGGAACTATATTCCATTATGAGCCCGATTCAATGTGCTTTGCCATAGCCATGTATAAAAAGACGCACATTTTCAGTAACGTAATAGCTTTTTCCTGATTCGTGTGCCACTGAATCAGATCCTATGGCCTAAATTTTCTAAGCAGGGAGATTTAAGTGAAATTGAAAAGTGGGGATGTTGCCCATAGCAACCAATCATATTCAAGCTCTCAGTTTCATTTTACATACTTGAGAATGTGAGCTTGAATCTGATTGGTTGCTATGGGCAACATCCCCACTTTTCAATCTCACTGCAATCTCCCTGCTTAGTAAATTTAGGCCCATAACTGTGTTACTGATTTGTTACAACCTATGATTACGATGGTCATTTAATTTCAAATACGTTTTTACTACTACTAGTTAAAGTGGTATGATGTTTAAATATATTGCCTGCCTAGTGACTAGACTGAGTATATTATACAAATGGTGTGTTTTCCTAGGTAGTATCTCCCAATAGTTTGCATGTTTTATTTCTGTGTTATGTTCCTTGCATACCTTCAGATTAAGGAGTTATCTTTATCTTATCTAATTCCAGATACTGTCTGCTTTCCACCAGAATATGATATTAGTCACAGGCTGCATATAAAGTGATATATATATATATATATATATATATATATATATATATATATATAAATATATATATATAAATATATATGTATATATATAAATCATGTCAAGTAGTATAGTCCGTACAATATAGAAAGCCACATGAAATAAACTGCTCTGTATATCTGGTAGTTTAATATACTCACATGTTGTGCAACACACACCAACCACAATGTGGATCTCCGGAACTCAGGCACTCGCCACATGTTGTGTATTGCCCACACAGCTCTACAGGAATTCTCGCCACCTGGAAAAGATCACAATGATAAACGATTAATGCAGTGTACAGAGACTGATGCAATGAGTAATTATGGAAGCATGGCAGAAGCTTAGGGCTATGGGGGTAACTACAGGAGGTGCAATAGGTGCGGCTGCTACAGGGGGCAGAGACTGCAATATTGTGGTGTTTTGTTTTTAAACATTTCAAAGAGATCTGGGTCTATATTAGTATAGTATTTAGGGTTGCTATAGCAACATCTCCACTTTACCATTCCCTTAGTTTAGTTGCCGACTCTCAGCAGAATTCTAGTGAGACCCGTGAATTTCGGGGGAGGTCTCCTGGTATCCCGGGAGAGTCAGCAAATCTCCCACGTCACCAAAAACATACCACTGGAATAAAAAATGTGTATTTGTCAGCTCACGCTACTGATCCAGAGAAACCTCTACGTAGGAATACGCATAGGAAATGAGCAGAAGGTGACAAGTGCGACTCCCTTCTGACCTCTGGTTTAGATACAAGCCACTAGCCATGGTGCCTCCATTGTAAAGGCCCAGCCTGGGCCAGTGACCAGCTCGGAAAAATCCTTTCTTTTTAATGACTTTGGGGAGAGCGGAGCGGCTGTTGCCGCAGTAATTCAGTGTAATTAAACCTATCTATCACTCCAGCAGCTGGAACACGATTCCTGATGAACTTTGCAATGGGATTTTGCAGTCACTGACTCGCAGTCTCAAACGTCCTCAGAGGGAGATGGAAAAGAAAAAAACGTCTCTTAGAATCACATTTTAATGTGGCCTCAGTTGGTGTAATTCCGCTTTTTAACCATTTTTCTTTTTTTCTCCTTTAATACCATTTCTAAATCTGATCCCACACTGTGAAATTCATGCAGGGAAATACAAATGGTAAAATACAGCTTGAGATTTATATGTCTTAATAAATGTATAGATATGGGCACCAGCTCATCATCCACGTACACACTTCAGCACCCTCCCCTGCCCTTTCTATGTGTCTTCATGCCCACATGCACATATATTATTAATGTCATTTATTATGTTCTGCACACACACACACACACACACACACACACATATACTGCTTTCTTTAAAATGAGAAACGCTTTATATGGATCTTATGTGAGATGTTTCTGTAAAATACAGCATGCGCTATAAGAGTATTAATGCATCAACTAAATTCTATTTACATTATACATAGTTTTAATATTTGCTAATGGTCTGCAAGAAAATTAGCCATGCTAATAATAATAAAAAAATGCGAACAAATAAAACATAAAATATTTAATAACTCTAAATCTATAGTCGAGCTACAATACCTCATGAACTCATTATGTTTGCATGTTTTATTTTAGGACTTTCGGAGGGGAGCTCTTATGAGCGATCTCATACGGAAGTCTGTCTACAGTCTTATGCCTTTAGTCCGCTCTATTTGTGTGTATGTTGCTAGCAGTCTCATCATCTGAAAATGGCATTTTCTTTTAAGTTACTCATGCTGGTAAGACCTGTATCATGTGAGTAATCATATTACCCTGATAATAGGGGTTAAGGTTTTACCAAAACCCACAGTGTAATATGACTTCATATGCATAGTGTATACTATATACTGCTACTATATAGCCTCATACTAATCTTTCCCTACCCAACACTCCAACCCGGTAATACTTATAATAACTTATACGGTACTGTGCAAAGCATAATGCCTATACTCCATAGACCGGGGAAAGACTGACAACCAGAGAGAGACTTTATTTCCTAAACCTGTCACATGCAAGCACTGGCTCCTTGTCGTAGACACTCAGGTACTAGAGACGGAGAAGATATTCCGGAGGTGACACATAGGGAAAAGATAAAGGGACAAGCATTATACTTGATGTGAGAGATGTCAGGAGTCTCAGNAAAGCAGTAACCCACCGCTGCTATCATAATCTTCCTGTGTGCAGCTACTGATTGCTGTGTGGGGCATCCGGAGGAGATCATTTCAAATCTCAATGTAGCCAGGAATATACAATATCCTGGGAATTGTGCAATTTTACCTACATACAGCAATTATGCGATTGTCACCATATAAAAGTGAATAGTGGCTGACGTGGAAATTCAGAAGTGGTGGTGTGGGGATTTACAAACGTGGGAAATGGGATATAAATGAATGGAATTTAATAGTTTGAAATTAAAAATACAACTCTTTATTTTCTTAATATCCAATGTACACAAACACACAAGCACTGCATTACATTGTGTGACGAAGATGGGGGGGATGTGGATAATGTGATTTGTGTCTGTGGTTATAAATATACACACACACACACACACACACACATATATTATCGTACGTCACTGTTCACACTGAACACTGGCAAGATCCAACACAAGTAATTGCCGCCAGCACCTGCTTTCTGTAGGAGGCACAATATATGTAATGTACAGTAATGGCCCAAATATCTTTATAAGCCGAATATTTGCATCAGCCAGTGACGGGTGAATCCAGTGACGGGTAACGCCTGTGTGATCACTGTGGCGGCAGTTTACCTCTATACAGAGGCACACATTTCATAAAACACTCTGCAGACTTGTATATGCCGTATACGCAAATAGTCTTATCTAGTTGTGTTTAAATTAAGGCAATGGTCCAAACCCCAAAAGACATCAACAAAATAATAGAGTAGAGGAGTGCAGAAACACAGCACTTTATCCAACGTCTTACATCAGGTACCTAGAATGTGAAATACTGGATGTCCAGCCTGACATCCTTTAATATATATATATATATATATATATATATATATATATATGTGTATATATATATCGATACATACATACAAAGGCTGAGTACACAGGAGTCAGCAACCTTGTCGGCATACTGATAGGACTAGTTTAAACAGATCTATTTATCCTCCAGACTGCTTTGTATTTGTACATGCCACACTCCTGGTTCATAGGGTAACACATTCTACAGCTACTTCATAGTTCTCATCAGTGAAATATAAGTAATATTCTCCTGCACCATGTTAGACTAATTTCAGTTACAGAAACATGACAAATTCCACGTGCAAATGCAAATCCTCGGCATAACAACGTGTAAAGATTTGCTTAACTGGAATATATTCGTTTTGGGTCCATAATACATGCACTCCACGCAGGTCAGCATTCATGTGCAGAAAAGAACTTATTTTATAATAATATACATGTGAGATATTAATATTTAGACAAATGTGATTTCCAGCGTACATAGAGAAAGTCCTAGAAAGAAAGGTCCTGCCATGTAACGATTAGCCTTCTTGCCCTACTATACAGCAGCCAATCCTCTTAGCAATTTAATTACAGCAAATCACTGTAACCTGGTATTTGGTTCAGCCTTGCGCGCCAAATATAGCACTCGGAATAATTTGGGAACCTAAGCTGAAGTAATTAGGCATTCTGCAAACACCTACACAGTTGTGGAATGGTTATTACGCCAGAGTCTTAAGCAAAGACACACAGGGGACTCATTAATAACATACACAGAGCAATCTAGTGACACTGCCATTTATTCTTGATAAATCCCACCTAGGGAACTCCACCTGTGCTCATTCTATGCCCAAGCACGGTTAGTGTATGCGGGTCTTGGCCACTCTTCTGTGAATACACTGTGGTGTAGTCTAGCCTAGATCTTAACCCTTCCACTCCCGCCAAGGAAAGAAAAATATGTGGCCTGATACGGATTTCAGCGTCCCACAATGTAACACATCTCTACATGCAATTACAGAAAGCAAAACCCAACACAAGTAATTGCCGCCACCACCTGCTTTCTGTAGGAGAGCAATATACTGTGTTTCCCTGATAATAAAACACTGTCTAATTTTTTAGGGCTTATTTTCGGGGTAGGTGTTATTTTAATTAACATTGACAGAGATTTATATAAACAGTCCTGCTTTTATCCCCATCATTCCCCCAGTCCTGTTTTAATAACCATCATGCCCCCCAATCCTGCTTTTATACCCATCATGCCCCCCAGTACTGTTTTTATACCCATCATCCCCCTTAGTCCCTGATATTTTTTACAAACTGAGGAATTCGCTAGGGTTTATTTTCAGGGTAGGGCTTATTTTGGACGGTTTAACAAAAATTGGGGTAGGGCTTAATTTTGCGGTAGGTTTTATTATCATGGAAACACGATATAAAATGTACAGTAATGGCGTGAATATCTTTATAAGCCAAATATTTGCATTAGCCACAGGGCATCTGTGGAAGTCCAGGAAGCCAGTGACGGCCAACGCCTTACTATACGTACAATGACAAAAATGTGAAACCTTATAGATATGCAAAGGTGAAAATGAAAATAATAAATAAGGGTGTGNTGCAACCAATGCTTCTAATATGTTATGCTGTACAGGTGTTTTTACATTTGTCCCTTTAGAATGTAAGCTTGCGGGCAGGGCCCTCTTCCCCAACCATTCTGTCTGTATACCCCATCGTGTAGCGCTGCAGNTACTGTGTGGCATCTTATAAATAAATGTTGTTATTATTATTATTATTATAATTATTAATAATGACATAAATCCTCTCTGCTGATTGGCATCTATACACAGAGAGATTGAGATGCCCCATTACATCTTTGCCTAGCACTCGGAGTTTAGGCTATGCTCGTGCGGCAGGTATTATTGCATGAGAGCGCTTTAATATATATTTAATGCTTTGAAGTGAAATTTTGCAAGAACCCTGAAGTAAAGATGCTTGAGGAAACAATGCCCTTGTGTGCTTTTTTCTTCTGCTAATTGAGTTCTCATTAAAGAGGCGCCCCTTGTACGCTCTGATTGCTAAATTACGGATGAGAGGATGTGTTTGGGTACACTGATACCAGCTTTTTTCTTTTTATGGCAACAGGGCACTTGTCTCGGCAGACGCAATGCTTGTTAATGACAGCACGGAAAGGGATCATAAAGTGTCTCCTCTGCAACGTCTGGATTTATGGCTCTATAGTATCGTGTTAATGCCTTTAATGTTCTGCCGTGATAGCATTTAAACAGTGAGTAAAGACCAAGCAGAGTTTAAAGATGAACCTTTTCTATGGGTGATGCCTATTTCATAAACAAACAGATGGCAGCAAGGGCGAGACAGATAGAAAGGAAATCCTTGGGTCGCTCTACAATGTGTGTGGATGTCTCATGTCTCATATGTTCCATATTTATGCTAAAGTGTTCTTTAGACCCATGACGCCCATGTTCAATTGCCGAAACACAAAACATCCATAGAGGGGAAAGCTTGTGGTGCGAAAATCAACAGTCAAGTCTCACAATTCAAAGACAGATAGACGCAGTTTTATGAGGATGGAGATATAGAGAGCTGTGGAAATGGAAAGGGCTTTATAGGTGAGGGCGATGATGCTGTAGCGTATTGGCAGCAAGGTTACCACCTTGTCCGGGGTAATCACTTCATTACTGAAATGCCCNAAATAATCCTGGACGGGTGGAAACCCTAAGTGGTAAATAGTGGCTGAAGTGGATCAGGGACTGAAGGGGAGTGACAAAGATGCATGGAAGGAGGAGGTTACAGTAGTCAAGGTGGANAAGGCAGCCCAAGTGGTTGATATTAGCTATGTTCAGCACTAGGGGTCAGGGAGTGGAGGAGTCCAGAATGACATCCAGGAATTGAACTTGGGAAACAGAGGAGCTCTGTTGCCAATGGTGATGGAAAGGATGGAAGTCATTAAGANCTGCAAGGAAATAAAAACCAATGTCTTCATGTGAACTCCAAAGCAATTTTAATGCTGCCGTATTTGTTAAAATTATGGACAGGATACAGACGTCAGAGACTTCTGCCTTGAGACATTGTATATTGTACAGTATGGGCAAGACTTTCTAAAGCCCACTGATCTGTTGCCATTATACGTGTGAATGGAATAGTTGCTTATGGTGATGAACCATGACCATATTGCCACCAATCATTAGGTAAAACAAGCAAGACCATTCTGAGACAAAACACNGAATAAAATGTACGAGATATTGGACCAGGGAAATGCAGCCACNTTTATCATCTCATAGTATGTAGTATATGAAAAGCAAGCGCGGACTGAGTGGCCTATGGCAAGATCTGAAAGATTTTACTGAGTGAACCAGGTCAAGCGAAAGGTCCCATTTCAAGGCTGAATAAAAACTGAAATAAGCTGAATTTAGAGAAGGAATGGTATTTAAATAGCAATGGAAGAGCATGNTGTATGATGACTTGGACAAGTCATGCTGAGGGAAAGGATAAAACATGGCACAGATTCCTAGAACAACCANGGAAATGTGAATGTCGCTGTCTGACACACCAGATGTGCATGTACCAACGTATGTTTGATGCTTGATGTTATATGCTTGATGTTACGTACACAGGGGCGGACCTATCCCCCCCTCCCACCGACTAACATTAAGCTAGGTGGGTGGGAGGGGGAACATTTAAAAGAATGGATTGGGGGGGGCAGGGGTCCGCACAAACAGCTGATCTGCAGCAAGGAACTCAAGGTAGGGGTCTAGCAGCGTAAGTAAAGCGAGAGAGGGGAGTGACAGGGTCGTTCACTCTCCTCTCCCGCACGGGCAGCGTGGGAGGCTGGATCCGGCTCTGCATGTATAACTATAGTTCAAAATAACCATTTAAAGTAAGATTTTTCTTATTATGTTATAGTGTAAAAAAAAAATATATAGGAAGCATGAGACTGATTGATCAAGCTAAAGTAAAGCTAACAATATATATCTTGCTGCTTAAACATGAGTTTGTAGTCATGGTCTAGCGAGGTCTGATCAGTTGTCACATTGTCGCTCCCCCCATCTATCCCCTTCCTCTTGTGTATAACAGACACNATGTTAGCACATTTACTTTAATACCAGCCTCCAGAGATTAATGCAGACAGAATTGTGGACTTTAGTACATTCCGTTACAGTAGAAAAATCTGTTGCTATCAAGACAAGGTCAGAGGAAATACTGTAACTCTTTATAGTTCGGTCTCTAAGAATGAGAATATNCAACGCAGTGGCTAAAATATGAGACAAGACAAATATAGTTATACAAAATCATTTATCCTAATCCTATATAATAAAAGGGCAAGTCACTCGTAAGTCTGGATCTGGTCCGCTGTCATTATTGACTGGTACTGACACAAATACTACTAATGTTTATTATAGTGCTTATTAATGTCATGTTTATAGGCTCTGGTGATGCTAAAGATTTTGTGCTCAGTGTAATACTATCCAGTATACTTTATTTGTTTTACACATATTCCAGAATAAATATAATATATAAATAGCGCTGGTCCAATTCATTATACCACGGCATGCCTCGTANAGTACTACAAACACTTAAAGTCAATTTCTTCTGCCAAAATGTCANATTTTTTAAGCAAATATGTCACTGAATGTTTTGAGCTGTCTTTCATTATGATTTCAGGCCCCCGAGAAATATATGATTTCTCCTGTATGAAGGATTTGGCATTT
>JABWIB010000341.1:103496-114283 GCA_016617825.1 Platyplectrum ornatum
ATCTGATTCAAGCTCAGTGTCATTTTACATACTGAATAATGTTAGCTTGGTTGCTAAGGGCAACATCCTCACTTTTCAATCTCCCTGCTTAGTTTATATACAGAAGGTGGTGAGAAGGCAAAGACTTTGTACGGAAAAGTGGAGACACAAACAATCCGATTCTATCCAACATTCAATAGTATGTAAAGTGAGTGAGGGCTAGAATTTGATTGGCTGCTATGGGCAACATCTCCACTTTTCCATTTCCACANTTTAGTAAATCTCTGCAAATAAATATACTATAAATAAAAGCTTCCTTTGTACGGCTTCCACAATCACAGCATCCTTCGGTNCTTATAAAGCTGCACTGTAACTGGACCAGTCCTGTTAATACTAGGAATGTGTAATCCAAGTAGCTTCAATGTATAGTNACCATTCAAAGTAAAAGAACTCTGAGGATGAGCTGGTCTAATATAAGCCAGGTTGTCTGCCAGGAACTACCTAGCTATTCATTCCCTCTNTGCTTCTCCGTAATGAACCTGAACAGTAAGGTATTCCTGTGTCAGCAATGCTGCAAATTCTTCTGCTCACCTCCTTGTCAAGGCGGCTAAGAGGTGACGTCCTCCCTCGCTTCTCTCCTTCATACTGCCGCTGTCTAAGAGCAGGTGGGAGGAATCATTTAGTTGGCATTAGCTGGAATCTGCCCTCTCCTTCTCTTTCTCCCCCCCCACAGCACCAATAAAGTCCTATTCAATTATACTGCCATGCACACGATGTGTTTGGCTAAGAAGGATCACTTACAAGTGGAAGGTTTATATAAGAGGAANTGTGATTATATAGAAGATCCTTCAGTCAGGCTATAGAAGGTGTTGGCACAATGCAAACAGCATACAAGGCACGTTTACATCCAGATTACAAGTAATAATACATATGGGTGTGAATGCACAAAACCTCTATCACAGTATAGACGTCCGCCGATATTCAGAGGAAAGTACAAGGGTTCTCTTGGGTGGTTGTGGATACATTGGTTCCCCTCCCATCCTGACTCTTCACAATGTTACCCCCTTCATCAAACTGTGGCACCTACACTACACTGCCGCTCTCCTTCATCACACTGCTTACCTGTCTTGTGTTCTTCTGTCTCCTTTCTCCTCTTGAAACAATTCCATCTAAGCATTGTTATTTACAACATCAATATATTTTAACATCAGGAATATTTCATTGGGCATNTATATATTTGACATAGAGATGATTCCAACAATACATTTAAGAAGAGAGAAACGAGCATTCCATTGCTGCCCGCACACCTTTATCCCAATGTATCTCAGTAATCACAGAGCTTTATTTCAGCAAGACCTGCAATCGTGTTTCAGCTGCTCGGATGTCTCCAGATTCACATCCTTCCATCTGCTGTCTTCAATAACATTAAAATAATTCTATTAGATCAACATTACAGATTAGAAGCAGGCACAGGTCAGCTGAAAGGGCACAGATATGCCCCTTAGACAGCTGCCTCTAGATAACTCTATTACAAGTGCTCTGACCTTGTGTTCCTAGTGTCTGAGGTCAGAGACTGAGCAGCTTGCAGCTTTAACAAGGCTTAATAAGGTTAATGGAACCAGCCTTCTGCAGAAGACCTGGAAACTGCACATATATGGAGGGCGGAAAACCCAAACACAAAACAATAAGCTATAGAAACCCCTGAGAAAAAGACCATAAAGAACAATGGGACGTGCAGGGACTAGGCATGCTGATGAGGCACAGTGGATGCTATTAGGTAAATCCATGCTCCCTAAGTAAGTGCAGAACTGAACAGAGCACTTAACTGTGCCTTATGGACTTGTATAGGTTCACGNTAGAGATGGCAATGACATTGGAGGCAACAGTCTACACGTTACATTGAAACTGCTTTATGAAATATGTTTATTATAATTATTATTATTATTATCATCATCATTTTGCTTTACTATATCTCTCCATGGAAGTACATCATTTTACCTGAAAGCTGGCCACACACACACAAACCCCCGTCCGTGTAAGAGAGAGAATAGTAGGTCTGCAAATAGCGTCCAAAGGCATTTCTAAGAAGCTAGAAAACAATTTTTATACTGCCATTTGCTTTATGAAAGGAGTTGGTCGTGATAAAGTTTTGCTATTTCGTGAATGAGCATTCAATCTGCGCCCGGTAATAGGATTGCATTCATTTCGGTTTCAATAGGAAAGTCTGNCTATAAATACTTCCCAATTGTTGCTGTAATATATGGTACAACATTTGAAAGAGTTTCAGCATAGACAAGATTGTAATAGTATAGTAACTTGTACGGTTACAGAAGCTAAGCTGCCAATACTAACACCTAAATCAGGGCAGGATTTAAAGACAGCGGCTATATTTACTAAACGGCGGGATTGCAAATGTAGAAATGTTGCCCATAGCAACCAATCAGACTCTAGCTCTCATTTTACTATATAATACTAGAGACTGTCAGCTGATGGAATGGGAATCATCTCCACTCTTCCCGCAGTTTAGTAAATCTAGCCCTGTCAGCGAACAAGCACATTGTATATATGTGGGAAGCCAAATGACACAGCCTGTATTCACATTCCAGTCCTACGGCATATGGGCAATATAGCGGACCTGACGCTCTTCTACACCTTATCATACATGCAAATGAGTGACGAGAGAGACACAGCCAGTGGTATTAAGAAATGCTGGAGTCCATGAGCGGCTACAGTATACAGACTTCCACATAATAAACCGGTAGTCCCTGGCTCCCACATTATAGGCTGAGCGCCATGCCACTGTCCGTATCACTGTGTAGACACATCCCTCGCAGCTATGTGGCCGTCTGCAACCACTCCCAGCGTCTATGCAAGCGAAGCCTTTTCCAGCACCTGCAATAACTTCAATATCAAATAACCACAAATTCTGGCCCCATAATAAGAGCAAATAAACATTGTTATCAATAGGAAGATCAGTTCTGGATATGATAAAACTATGGGTAATTCATCATATCCATAAAATCTTTTTTTTGTTGTTTGGTACAACCTTAAGGTTTCATTTTTATTGTAGCTGCAATCTCCTATTTTGAACGTTTTGCATAAAGTATACAATAAACATATTTTTACAGCATTTAAATAGCATGCATGATTTTTGATGCTTTTAAACAATACCATTCCTTTACAGATTACTATTTTTTCATTTCTATTTAGAAAGTAAATATGGAGCCTGTTAAAATGCCAGGCTCCTTATTATACACTTTATAAACATTGGTTGCAGTGATATAACGGTAAATGAAAAGTCTAGTTCTGATTAATGTGCTGGAGCGTATCCAGACCACCGTGTGTGTTCCACAGGCCCTCCTATGGCACGGCCCTCACACGGGTAGACCTGACCTCTACAAGGAGCTTGCGGAAGTTGGATCTGGTCCTCTGTCCTGACGTATCTAAACCTCTTATCCCAGAATTCCAATAGGTTTAACAGTGGAAAGCCCGACAGCCAGTAAAAATAAACCACTGCGTAAAGTAAGCATTGCAGCATGTAAACTATGCAGACGTGTTTCAAACACCAGTCATATTGCTGAAAACAGTTTGCCGAGAAGCAGAGCTGATCAAACATTCTGCTTATCTTCATCTGGAAAATCTCGTTCTCCTTTAATCAACATCGCTCTTCCTGATCAATAAAGATATTCCGGTCAAGAATTTGTTATGTCGTCTCTTTTCCATATAATAAATATCTATCATTGTTCCAGCTGTTGTGATTTCGTGTACTCCAGGTTTGCCGACTCTCCGGGGACACTCCTAGATTTCGGTAAATCACTGCCTCTAGCCCCATNGGTACTATGAATGGGTGGGGTAGCTTCATGACATCATGCTCACCCATTCATAGCAATAGCATGGGCTTTGCCCCTCACCCTTATACTAGTGTCTCCAGGTTTCTCCCAGAAAGGAGAAGCAAAAAGTCGGCAACCCTGGTGTACTCCAGGGTTTCTGTAAATAGGAAGTCATTTATTAAAACCTGACATGGTGATAAAGTCAAGTCTCAGACAAAATGCATGTGCTGGGCTGTCCCACACATGCTTTATTGCTAACATCACAGCTTCTACATGTCCCTGGCCTCATGATCATTATCAGTGGTGCCACCCCAGAATCTGCAACATCCTTTCATTTGGTTAAGTGACTTCCTTGGCTCTTCTCTCCCATACAAGGCTGCCACCCCTGACATGCCACCAGTAATGTGAGGGCATCAAAGGACAGCAGCACTTTGTAGATAAAATCACAAACATTTGGCATCACTTAGTTGTCTAGGAGTGGGGAAATGCACCGATTCTCTATCAGTAATGGAGTGTAACTTTATCAGATTCCTCCCAGGCCTCTGGAACTCATTAAGCTGCAGAGTTGTATAAGCCTGGAAATGCCAGCGGATAGGTGCACACACAGAGCTTTCTATTCAACCTGCCGCATGTGCATATGGTTAACTGCTCCTCGTGTGCATAGACACTATGCAAACATTATTGCTAACGTCCCAATCAAGCCACTGGGGTGTGTATTCTGATGTGATTTGGGGAAAAAACACTAATATGAATGATAATTTGGAACAGAAGTGTATAAATAGAAGTCAGGGGCTACAAAGGCTGTTATGAAGCAACAGTAAACTTTAAGATCCTAATGTAGACTTGTGAATATTATTGCTTGTAAACTTATGTATTCACAATCCACACAATTAGATTGCTGTGACAAGCTATGAGTGTGTTTTGTACTCTGTATTATGTGTATGTATTTATACCATTCATAAAATTCATTTCTTTGTCAGGTGATCAAGAAAATGAATCCGGTCATAATAACTGTCAAGAACTGAAACCCCTATACATATCTTCATTATAAGATCAAATTATCATGTTCCGCGCACATTCAATTACCACAGAAAATGGGTATTTCCTTTGCCTATAGTTTAGTCTGTAATATTTTACAGTATGTTCCCAGGTTTTATGAATAACACTTCCTATGCTCATATAGTATGGCGGTTATAGGAATACGTTATACTTTAATACAGCTCTATAAGGGGGATTCCCATATAAAGCTTTGTTNCTCCACATGTTGGGTGAAGTTCCTGGATGCTGACATTTGTGAGATTGCTAATGCTTGACCAGGCGCTGCTCTCATTGTCGCTTATAGCTTATACATTGTGTAATGGCGTATACCAGACATCTTGTCTTATGGGTTTAATCGACTTCCCTTCGAAGTCCGCAGCTTCAGAAGCATTTCTTTCCTCCATGTTTAGCTTATTATCTTTTTCCTTCGTTGTAAAAGGATGTCTGTATGCAATCTTCAAACNCTGATTTCAAATAAGTACTTAAGATACTAAGCAGATAAGCAATAATAATGGTTTAATTCATTCCATGTTTTTCTAAGGGAGAAATGTATGATATATAACTAGGACTATGAGCATTGCGTACATGTATACTCTCCCAAAAAAAAAGAAAACAAGCTAATCACAGTATGTAAACGTCCAGTACCACAATGCCTTGTGTTTTACGGAGTATGCATTTTTAAGAACCATATTGGATATTAGGAGTAAAAGACACTATAGTAGGTTTTCTATTAGGAGTAAATGCTGCCGAACACTTTCATATATATAGACCTATATGGGATCTCGAGTACAGCTGGCTACATACTTAGCCAAGGAAAATACCAAGAAATACATTTCCTTTACCCAACAATCCAAAAATAAGTGCAGGGGTGCTTCACTTTAATGTATTAAATACATAAATAAATAAATAAAATAAATAAATAATAATTGGTTCCAAAATATCTAGTTATTTAACAAGACAATGCATAAGTAGCATCCCTATACCTTTTGTTTTGTTCTTGTAAGGTTAAATTTTAATATAATGATCCAAAATAGGTTGTGAAGTGTCAGCTGTCACCTGCTCCCTGTACTTACGTGTGACTAGTGCAAATGTTTTTCGTCACCCTGTGCTTAACTTGCGTCTGTGTTGGGGTCTGGATAGGTCTTGGTTGAGTATTGAGTGAGTACGCCTTTGCTGTACATTGCTTACATCCATCCACCTCTTCACTCCATTGACACACGGCATCACAGCCGGTTTGGATCACTGTCATTCCATGTGTATTTCTCTGGGAATGTTTAGGTCTGGCTCAAAGCCTTTGTGTCAATTCCGCACCAATGTGGCTAAATGAATAATGCCCTCAACCAACCAATGAAATGTCTTCAGTTTTGGAAATGAGAGCAGAGCCATAAACTTATACCCCCCTTTTAATAAAAAAAAAGTTTTATGTAATTTCCCAAAAGGCAAAATTGAAATCCCAAGTGAAAGCCACAGAGAATCTTCAGAACGGGCATTGGCAAACCTGCTATTGGAAATGTTCCAAGTGAAGTGACATACAGTCTACAACTAAATCAATCAGTTCAATGCCACCCCAGGCTGCTCTCCCCTAAATTACCTGTCAGAAGACTTTTAAATATCCGGGGGCTGGGTGAGATGTCTGGGAGCTGCCGGCACTTGATTAAAGATACTGATTTATGAGAGAACAGGTGCTAGGTATCTGTGAAATGAAGTTTATGGTCCGTCTGACTATCAAGTGCCTGCTGAATTCTTCTGTTCCTCGTTCTTGTGCTCATGACAGTAAGAAGGGCTAGAAGTGTGTAAGGAAGATCTTGCAAGAAGGTAGACGTTATCAGGAATATTTCTTTTCCTATAAGGCAATGGATTTGACTGTAACCTGATGGGTGGGGGAGACATTAAAGGTGTATATTATGGACAGGACTGAGGACCTGTCACACTGAGAACCTGATACTCTTACACAGAGGATTGCGCGATGAGAACGTATGAAAGCGCATAATCTGCACTGGTGGAGTGCATTAAGATATGATCATAACCAAGAAGGAGAAATACTGTGTACTGAATACGGATCAGGTCCATACTGGATAACATGGCTTACTTAAAGGAAAGAAAACGCATGAAAGAATCTAAGCTAAGCAAGTAATGTACACCTAAAATGTTTTAAAGGTCCATGAGAAATATAAAAATACACACATGGGGGATTTATAGTAGTTATACCAAATAGTAAAGTCAATGGAATTAGTACACTATTACATCTGGTATATAGTCTTTGAAAGATAAGTGTTGCAGTAAAGGAATGCAGAAATAAGGAATGCATATTGATATAGATACGAAGCAGACATTCTGGTGATCGTTATCTAATACCATGTTCAGTTTACCACCAAATACCCAGGTATTTCATGANATTCCCATGTTATTTCTAGTTTTTGGTGATAATGTGAATTNTTTNGAAAAACCTGGGTTATTCCTGGGTTGTCTGTACTCTCAATGGTCCCTACCTGGGTTTTCAACTTGGGCAGTAGACTNAACTGTTGATAGGGTGATTAAGGCATGTCAACCATGTCATTGTAATCTGAACAGGGGTAGAGGCTCTGCACCCCAGCAAATACCCGGGATGGTGGTGGGGGGGGGTAATGGTTAATCTGCCATAATGGTTCACTAAACCAATTAATAAACAAGAACAACAACAGCAGACCTCTTGAACCTCAAACTAATCTGGAGCTACTTTTATTCATAATGGTTTATAGAATATTCTAGTTTTCGACAAAGTANTGTCTAGGATCTCACAGCAATACCACAGTGTACCTCTATTGCTGCTGTGCGAGTCTGGATCCGGTCTGTCAGGAGCAAAATGATTGTTTTGTTATTATTATTATTATTTGGTGGGGTAGAGTAGGCTGTCACATTTTATGTAGTAATATATGTACATTTAAATGAATCTGGAGTGATTAATGTATGAAAACATACTCTGAAAAACAAACATGTTTAAACAATACGCAGAGTAGTAGAGACACTGCAGCCGGCTATCACCGCAGTGATGTTTCTTAATATTTACTAAAGACAGCATCTCTGCATCCTAAGGACATACAAGTCACAACACAACCTCAAGTGAAACTTGGCACTGTGACCATGAGCAATGGATATTTCATAAGCAAAACTTACTTGAAGCCTCGAAGGGAACCCAAGAATAAGATGAATGAACCTGTAACTGGCTGATTTAGTTCACATGCTGCCACTGGTCCCCGTTTTCTGCTTCCCTTTCCGTGTCTCGGGAGACGGGAGCAGCGTCACAATTAATACATTTTTCTCCGACACCGGAGCGAAGGCAAGACGGAGAAGGCAGCTTATAATGGGGGAGTTTTATGAATCTGCTATTGCCCTGCCACATAATCAATTCCCTGTGTACGCTGCTTATCAGTCATTTTCTACAAGCTCGGGCAGAAAAAAAAACCAAAGAAAAATAGAATCCGTAATTTTGCTTTGTTTTTCTAAGAAATAATAATGTGGGGGTGGATGAGGTGGATCCGTGCGAGTTATATAAAGCAGAGCGCTACAAGATATTATCTGGAATAACATTATATAAAATTACAGGAAAATGAAAGGGCTTGGAGAAAACCATATGGGCCAGAAAAGATTGGCTCAAGAGAGAGCTATGTCATGGGGGGGTTATGAATACATGAGCATAAAGAAATAATGTATCTTCAGGAAGGAGAAATTGTGTATTGCGTTTGTTAGAACATGATACGTTTACGNCAGAGGTTTTTCACAGTAGGATCATAACAGTTTTAGTGCGGTCAGGTGCAGCAGAAAATAATCGGAAGCTGCTGCGCTATAAAATCTACATACTCTACAATCATTATTTTTAGTGTTTTTAAATAACCTTGGACCAGATTCAGACTTTAGGTACTATTGATTTACCTGCGACTTACTCAACATTGGGCAAAACCATGTTGAATTGCAGAGGAGTTTTGATGTTTACTAGCACAAGTGTAATAACAGTGTAACAGTAACACTGGTCAGTATCTGTGTGCAACATGCAACAATAAAGTATTCTCCCTGCATGCACACACTGGCCTTCATTTTATCTCCCCTGCAATTCAACATGGTTTTACCCACTCTTGAGTAACTTCTGAGTAAGTCCATAGTGCCTATAGTCTGAATGTGGTCCCTTGTGATTCTATATCAGCGCTGTGTGTTAGAAGCATGCTGAGATACCCAGAAATGCCATGCGAGCCCCAACTTGGCCCCTTGGCGTCTTCTTGCACTGCTTTATATTGAATTTCATTTGATAATAAATTCTTTTATTGANGGGAAGTATAAAGTACTTCATATTACAGCAACTCGCCGAAGGTCACATGACCACGACTTGACGCTATTAAACAAGTACTATTAACAAGCCGTTCNTGACTATACATTTCAATTTCAGCAGACACAGAGCATCAGATGACACTTACTAACGCTGTGCGACTTATACAAACTCCTCTGTTAACTTGATGAACCACAAGAAAAATGCTCTTATGGTACTAATGGGGATTTTATAGGGTTCTTACTAGACGGTTTGTAATTTGTTGGGTATAACTTTATATCCGGTATGATTTATTGTGGAAAATATCTACTTTTATGAGGTGCCACCAGGTTTTGTAGCCACTCAGACGGCCTGAAAATCTCCTTATTGCATTACAGTGTTTTGGATTAAAATACAGTGGTTTAAGTCCATGCTTTGCAGGCTTTAGCGCTGTTCCTATACACATCTAGGGAAGGGCAAGTTCTCAGAGGCTCCTGACTATGTTATTATTTAGGTATGGACTTACAATAGTTTTCTAATGGTGTTGTAAGTTTCTAATTATTAAGCAAAATATATAAACATTCACCTGCTAACTATGAGCGATCACCCCCTTTGTTAATTATTCTGTCATGATGTATAATGGGCCTGGTCCAGTGTGAAGTGCCAGAAAAAGTATATATATATATATATATATATATATATATATATATATATATATATATATATTCTGCAATAAAGTATTAAAATAAAAATGAATTATTTAAATGAATCAATAAATAATGGCAAAGACACGTCATTTCCTTAGGCTGTCAGCACAAAGATTAAGCAGCATTTCCATACCTTTAGTAAATTGTTAGCAAGGTTTAATGATCTCATAAAGCTGCAGAGACTCGCCTATGGTCCTGGATTGAGATGTGTAAATCTGGTGGACAGGAGTGGGCTGAATCTGTGTCCTTACACTAACATGCTGGTCTGTAATGACAGAGATACGCTGTGGATGGGTTACGNCGTCCCCTGCAATCACCTTTCAGTTGCAGGGTGTTATAACTGTGTGTTGCCTTGTGGTGTGAATGGCCGCAGTGCTGCTCACTTCTGTTCTGGGTATGTGCAATGTGAAGATAAATACATTAAACATCACACTATCTGGTGTGTGTCATTAAGGATCAGGCACAATATTGTGAATTGGGAGACACTGGAATACTTGTATGTATTATACTTATATATAACANCTAGAAAGGTGTCTTCATATAATAAGGAGTAAACCACCTCCAAGAGGTCAGCAACACATCGGGTAGCCCTATTCAAGCCTTTACTCTGCTTTAATAACACTGGACATCAATGTATGTGGGTGGTAAGTAGGAGTATTCATACACTGAACCTGCACACATAAGAATGCCCTTATTCCTTCGACTCCTCTGTGCACTATGCAAACTTTTGTCTTCTTGCAGATGGCACCATCCTGGCTCATAAATCATGAATGCCAAAGTAAAGATATTTTGACANCATCAAAGAGCATTTGTACCAAAATTTCTACAATTCCACTATTGACCCTTGAAAGCTACGGTTATTGTTATCTTTCCATTACTTAAAAATATCCGAGGCTGTAATAAAAATACAATACATTTTCCATTCGAAATATATAAATATATGAAAAGGTTTACAAC
>JABWIB010000341.1:114537-143083 GCA_016617825.1 Platyplectrum ornatum
TAAGTGTTTGAAATAGGTTGCAGACTGTCTCCTTGGACTTAGATATGACCTGTGGCCGGTGCAAATGGTTTGATGAAAACTATGACTATGGACCGGATCCTGATCTGAACTCCTAGGTCTGCATTTAAAAGTGGGACTTCCCGTCTCCTTAGAGAACAGAGTTGTCCCTACCTTAACTTTACCCCTCGCAGATCCATGTGGATAACTTACCTGCAACCTGATCTGCATGGCTAACACCACCTACAGTGCGGGGATTAGTCATGTGGATATAATTGTCCAGCTCTCCATACATAACATTGGCAGATGTTACAAGTCAGGGGACTTACGCGTGTTAATCCATCAATCACTTGGATTGTGTGCGTTCTGCTACTGAGCATGCTCAGACATATGATTGAATTGCACTCGGTGAGAGCTATGGGCAGCCTAGCTATAACCATGATTTTTCTGTCACAGTTCTTGAAGGAGAAATGTTTGCAGTTAAACATATACAATTATAAATATAGAATATCTCATTATATAAATGCTGGACCTGATCCATAGTTTTACTAAGAGAACACAAAGATCAGCTGCCACGTATACTGCAGCACTTACAGAATTTACATCAGTCCCTGGTAACCAGCCCGACAGAACCAGATGACAGTAAAACATGGCTGCCAATCCACACCCGCACTCATGCTATGACAAAGGTAGAAATCTCTACCTGCTCTAGTAAATGGTTTTTTAATGCTAAAGCATGCTGTGACTTCTAGTTCTACATAGAGGGGGATGGTATATTGGGCTAAAGCAATCCTCTCAGGCATTGGTAGGCAACCTGCAGCTCTCCAGGTGTTGCAAAGCATGCTGGGACGTGTAGTATGACAACACCTGGAGAGCCGCCGGCTGCCTACCCCTGATCTAGGGTATACATTGTAGAGTATATTTCCAATACCCGGCTCTGGCAAATGTACAATATGAGATCCAACAATCCACACAATCTGANCTAAAGCACATGAGCTTAATGGCCTTTCTCCTGCGTGATTGAGTCCAAGAACGGGTTGTCTGAGGTAACCTTCATATCCTGCCTGGATTACACAGCAGGCAGGTATCACCTTAGATGCATTAAATGTATGAAATTGTGCTGCACTTAGTATAATTGTTCTCAATTTTCCTCTTTTTCTTCACACAATGGGACTAAACACACCATCAAAGCATCGCGCTGGTTTAAAAGCACTAAGCAAATAAAAATAATAGCGAGCCGTTACCTAGCACCATCCCGTCCCTAAGCACTGAGTAGCGGCAGATAGAGACGGCGTCTANCACATCTTATTCTGTGCTAATATTTAGCAAGGGTTCCTATATACCATATATCATTACGTTACAGTAAAAAAACATAGAGAGGGACAGATTGAGGAACATTTGGGCAGTACTTAACAGAACAGAAGGGTTGTGAATATAATCTGAGGATTTAAACTAGATAAGAAAGGACAGCTTATATTGATACAGCTCTCATCTACCACCGATTTCCATATTTATACTAGATTACACTTATATATGTGTCTGTTATGTCACACGTGTACATTCACTCTTCACAACAGACAACATTTTGCTACTATTCATTCCCTTGTATTTAAATGNCTGTCCATGTGCGTGATCACACATCAGGGTCATCACCATCAGTGCACCCTAGCTGTAACATATATACTAAGAAAACCTCATTATTCTGTCTATAAAGAACACTTGTTTCTAGTAAATGTAAACACAGACAGTCGGACACACAGAACAGCTGTTTGTAGAATAACAAGATTTCTTGAGCCCTATACATTAAATAAACAGTCAAAAGGAAAAGAGATGGCAGCTAGGAATGCATCTGTCACCCCGCACCAGGCCCACCCTAATCTCTACAATCCCAGCTGGGTTCATTATAGCTACGCTGCTAAACCAGGGGCATGAATATCCCATAGGGCTGACAGTCTAACGATTAGACCTCATAAATATCTGTGTATGGTGATCAAGTGATTTTATTATTCACCCCTAGGAAGAGCGCGGGGCTCGCTATGAATTGTGCCATAAGCGGCTGCTAACTGTACACATGGCTTTTACGTAGACACGACTGACGACGTGAGAGGAGAAATGTAGACGTGGTGCCCACCTTCAGCGGAGACAANGTCTCATGACCTGCAGCTGTTGATACATATTCTTCGCAGTCAGCGGGGTCTCACAAATGCTGGAGCAGGTGACAGACAGTTTGTTAGTGCTGACTCTAGATTACCATTCAGCGGTGCCAGCAGCAATTGTTGTTATTTTAATATGGAGACCCAAGGTATACCACCTAGCAGTTCAATGAAAGAATGACATATTGCCATGTAAAGCGTGGGCACCTGTGGATGCCAATTAACATGCCAGCGTGTTTTCTTGGAAAGCCACACAGACGTACATATCATCCCTTTATGAATAACTATTTACAACTTTTTATACTTGACACAACAATAGGCATTTAACACAGTGTTATGAGGAGGGGTGTTATATGGTACATCCTTATTGTGTGCTTAAATCAGGATAGTCGGCTCTATGGGGCTCCAATTTTTTCATCTCCCTGCTTAGTAAATGTAGGCCCATGAGTGCAAAAACCCAAGGCGCTTTCCACTGTGCATGTTCCATTAAAAACCTTCAGTATTTCTAAAGAAATGGCTGCTGGTAGAGGAACTAAATCCGAAAGCCAATGTTTTTATATATATAAAAAAAATTATTGAGTATGTGTATTAATTAGCCATTAATATAGAGGTCTTAATGAATGTGACAAAAGATGCAGTGACTGGCTATATCTGTAATGCCGCTGCCTATAAGAGTGATTAATATTATTTGTGTGAAATGGCCAATAATGTCACAGTATAAATTGTGGCCATAATGGAGGCTTTAAAACCCTGAGCTTGGAGTGTTTTTCTGAAACACTAATTAATCAAGGCTGGATGCTTACTTATCCAATATATCCGTAGCTGTATCCATGCTAAAAACAAGAGATAATCAGAAGAAGGATTGGCCTGAATTACGGGGACAATGAGGTTAAGGCTATAACATAGAAGAATCCCTAGTGCTCACAGACACATCATTCCAGTAAGTGACTCTATAGAAAGACATTTAGAAATTGACAAAGAATCTGGCCTCAAAGGCTTTTTGTGTATGCATTAGCTCTCGGCTAAAGGTCTCATTTTCCTGGGGTCACAGTCCCCATCTTATTCCCATGCTGACACGGAATTGTGCATTATTGTCCTATGGAATGCCTGTGTTCTATATGCTTCTCAGGATCGGGAAGATGCACAGCTGTGTCATGGGTAATTTACTGCTGCCCCTCTTACATTCCTGCACACAGCAATGATACACGTTGTGTTGGCAGGGGCATTGTCATCTATCAGCTGTCAGTGCTTACCCAATAGCTGCAAATATCCTTACAGTAAAACAATAACCCCTGTGACCCTAGACAATAACATATTCCCGCTTATGTAAACACATGAGCTAAGGCAGGGGGCAATATAAAAACATAAGCTGNGTGGCATGGAAGAACTTGGGCGCTCATGCCCTTGCCACCATAGGTGGTGCTATGAAAACTTTTGAAATTCCATGTATTCAGCCAACAAAAGCCCAGAGAGTTGTATAGGAAAAGGTCAAGATATCCATTGTTGAGATAACAGGCCATTAAATATGCCGCTAAAAAAACATATTGAGACGTTAAATAGAGCGTAATAAATGTAAGAACAACACACAGTGGTTGCGCTACTACTAGCGAAAAGATTTTCTCATTCTATTGCTGCCTTCTTCACTGGCCTACTGGTGACATACAAGTTAAGTAGCAGAACAAAAGATAAAGGACATAGAAATGTTTGNAGTGAAATGAAATTCCTATAACCAGATAATGTATTTGCTGCGGAATTTTGACTTTTTAATAATCCCAGTTCCATTTATTTATAGAAGAAAACAAATTGTCAGCAATAAAATTGATTCCACTGATCATAGTACATCCTATATATGGTATACATAACTAGNGGTATGCAAATCTATATCCCTATTCGCTATTCAGACGATCACAATGTTTCATCTCAAAGACCAAAATCCTGATCTCAGTGCGCAGTGTTAGTGTGAAGACCTGTGCGGGCATGGGGGTGAGGGGAGTAAACTGTCCTCTCTTGTGGGAGGATAGCAGGGGACAGCGCTATACCCTTGCCTTAAGAGACCTGTGGGGATCATAGGTCCCCCAAAGCCAGCCCTTAATGTGTCATTTAAATATATCCCNAAGAAAACAAATTGTCAGCAATAAAATTGATTCCACTGATCATAGTACATCCTATATATGGTATACATAACTAGTGGTATGCAAATCTATATCCCTATTCGCTATTCAGACGATCACAATGTTTCATCTCAAAGACCAAAATCCTGATCTCAGTGCGCAGTGTTAGTGTGAAGACCTGTGCGGGCATGGGGGTGAGGGGAGTAAACTGTCCTCTCTTGTGGGAGGATAGCAGGGGACAGCGCTATACCCTTGCCTTAAGAGACCTGTGGGGATCATAGGTCCCCCAAAGCCAGCCCTTAATGTGTCATTTAAATATATCCCNATTCACNTAGTGTAATTTAGGTGNACTGNGCAGGTCTAGTCCNGCGGATGGATCCCCTGGTGTACAGAACATTAGGGGATTCACAAGTGAAAATCTGGTTGCGCTACTTGTGGAAGTCGGGTATTGATTGAAGAGCTGGATCAGGTTCATGGTGAACTGCACAACTGTTTCAATATGATCACCTATTTTATACGGATCATATCCTATATCCAATTCTGTCTGTGNACAATCCGTGACTGCAATTTTGTAGATATACTTGGTGTGTTCGAGTTAATAGAATTTATTTTACATATGTAGGATACTAATAATCTTATAATTAGGACCATTTATTCATAGAAAATAAACTTTACCATAGGGCAAGGCCTGCTACTATGCCTATGCACACCTTTAATGAAAATATAGTATATAATTCCCGCAGAAGGATACCCAGCTNGGGTCCATCTCCATAAAGTATTCATATCATTTATTTATCTCTAACTACATAAAAGAATAGCAATCAAGTAAAACACCATCATTTCTTGCAACAACACTGTCCACTGACAGCAATAAAACGTAGAAGCCTGCGAAATAAGTGTAAACATGAACAATGTCAGCGATGGAATAGAGAAAATGCCTGTCTGCCTATTACTGCAGACGTCTCATATAAAAATGTGCTCATCCCAGGGGGTGAATGAAGGAAATTATTATTATACAGGAAAAAAAAAGCTACCGCACACATCCATACAGGGGAAGTAGCAACATTAATGAATTTCTCAGGGAGTTATTACTTTTACCCCAGTGATATAAATCCTATTACCATCTATTAAACACCAGCAGAGTTGTAAGGAAAAGGGATTAACCCTTTCTCGCTGAATGCACTGTCATCAGAATGGTTAATCTTGAACCTATATCTAATGAAGCATAGGGGAAATCCGAAACAAGAAAATGGCTTCCCCGGGCGAAGGCTAACATGTGTCTAATTAAAAAATACACGTTATACATTTNAATATATANTGTATTTATTGCTACTAAATTCATTTATGTCTAAATAAATGTACAAAATGATGTCAGAAATATGGAAATTATGAGGGNTGTGTAAATGAATTATATACATTATATGTACATTCATAGGTTACTGGCTGCCTTTGCGCCAATAGTGATTTGATCTTTACAGCACAATTTGGAGCATTATTTCAACTCTAAATCTGAGCAATATAATTTAGAGCTTATTACAGGGGGACTTGACATCATCAATTCCCAACCAACCCCGGGTCCCTGGAGATTTGCTGACTCTCCCGGGATACTGGGAAAACTGGCCAAAATTCAGAAGTCTCCTGGAAATTCTGGGATCTATGCGGTTACGATAGAGTATAGACAGACATATAAGTGTCCCTACAAGAGAGAGGGGAATGACAGAGGAATTGAGCCCCCTCTATGCGCATTTACAGACATCAGTGCATACAGACTTTGCAGGGAATTCTGGATCTGGCCCAATGTTATTAACAGTTCCCTATCATTCAGTCTGTGTTTTAGCTTCAGTGGATCATGCCATGACTCTGATGTAGGAGACACTGGAGCTTATTTAATAACATGTCAGTACACAGNAAAACGGAATACTAACAGCATGGCCGCACATTTCCACATTACCCCCTGATGACCATACAATCTTCCATTGTCAGCTTCCACCAGCGCTCTTGTTGTTTGTTGCATGTGTAGTATTTAAACATGTTAGAGCCACCAGAGATAGTCTTCAGAAAACATTGGGACAGAGAATATGTATTAGGACATTCCTAGCACTATGTATTAGAACATTTCCCANCTCTATTACGTATCCCCGCTATAATCACTCAAGTGCTATAAAAATTAAAACTCCTTCCCCCTGTTCTCTTGTGCAGCAGAAATGATATTATCTTATTATAAAGCATCCAACAATGCAGCTGCATGTAAGGGCTGAACAAAGCAAAGCAAATATCAATAAGGTCCCCGTAAAAAGCCTCAGGAAAGCCTCGTTTCAGAGCGCAGAAAATAGCGCTTTAACTGTTGGAATATCGATTGCCGCATGAGCTGGGACAGAAATCGATGAATCACGTTCCCAGTGTGTGCCATTGTAATTATTACCAACAGCTACAAGGCGGCTGCTTTCTAAAATATGGCTGACACGTGTTTAACTCCTCTGCAGCCAGAATGATTCCATTGTACTGTATATACGGAAATCACAAGATATATTCCTACTTCACTGTATCGCTAATGTATTCTCAGCATTTACTATTCCATACCATACANTGTATTTGGTTGCATTTATATCCCAACTGCTAACCAGCGGCTTATTTACAGGGAGAGCAGTGGTTATGGCTGCTACGAGGCCCAGAGACACAAGGCGCCATTATTGTAGATTAGAGTTTTACTTCTTGAAATGATTGTAATTTGGAATATTAATTGACTGTATGAAGATCATATCTGGACAGTATCAAATAAAAGTATGTAAAATCAGTCCAACACTAAAGAGTCACTGGAAACTTTATGCTGTCAATAATGTCTTGCTAGAGAATTAAACCTGCCGCCAGCCAATTGCCAACCAATTGAATCTTCCATCATAATATGAAGTCAGAGCCCAGCAGTCCCTCTGGTTGCAGTAGCAGAGGCGTTCCAATGTCTGATTGCTGTGCAATCTGCCCCCCACCCCACTCTGAAATNAAACTACAAGCCCTTATTGGATAATTTACATACCCCCGATCCCCCAACCCCTCGCATACGTGCACATGATGCTTCATACCGCCTCGCTTTAGGAAACACTTTCAGCACAGAAGTNTGGATCTNGAANAGTTAGATGCATTCTGGGATTCTGGCGCACTCTCATATGCAGCAGCGGAACTGTGGTCAATAATCACCGGCCACTGTTCTGCACATGGGAACTGCAAATGCTCATGGTCAGCACATTGTAATCCATGGACCCATCATCTCTTCATTACGTCTTACCATTGCCAAGCTCAGGTATCTCCATGCGCGTAACATAAGAAGCAGTAAGTTCTTACAGAGGATAAAAATCTGATTTGCAAACTCACACAGCCAATAAATTGCCCATTCCAAGTCACTTTCCAATGCTATAGTTATATAACCATTACACATGAGGCAGAGAGAATATTCCATCTCCGCAATTGATGAGTAAATGTCTGGCAATGGAAAAGGTATGTTATAAATGATCTGGGTGACTTTCAGTTACTTTGAGTCACTTGAGTTTTACAAGACAATTATATGAGAAACTATTACACAATAACGTCGTGTCAGTAACAAAAATTTCCTTTGATAGAATATATTACATTTTACTGATTGATAACAATATACTTTTTAAGTTAAAAGGTAAAAGATACATACATATATAAAACGGCACCGCGCACCAGGTTACATAGAAACTCAACACAGTCAATATTAAAAACCCAAAATATTGAAAAGGTCGAAATATTCCAGACACAACTAAAAACAACAGTCATTGACCCTGAGAGAGGGGTCATTTATATNACCTAAACACGTCTCATAATGCGCTGCTTGTGAAGTGGCGTAGTCCCTATCACAGGGAAACAAACCAATTACTTCTGTGGCACAATGACTTTTCTCTGGACAAAATCATCACACTTTTCCACAAAACAGGAAATACATTCCTGCTCTGTTATTGCACTGGCTATGGCGGATGTCTGCCGCATTAACCCCTTCATGTTTTTATAAATATCACCATGGTAATAGTATATTCCTATGTACAGTGCAGGCCCTTAACAGGTCTTTGCAGTGTCCTTGTATATACAGAAGACCACTTTACGATGAGAAAATTACATAGTTGGTCAAAAATCTGTATATACGAGTGTCTAGAAAGTATCAGTAAATGTTACAACATTACATTCCTTTATTTAGTACATTCCAGAAGATGAAACTTTGAAATTCATTCCTCAAAACGTCTGCTTTTCTTATGTGCAAGCTACATGAAACATGGCCGAACACATAACACCAAACACGACTAATNCGCCCGTGTTACTCCTGTGTTCTGTATGTTCTACTATATTCCAATGAGAAAGTATGGGGAGATTGATAAGNAAGAAGTAAACTTACCTGACTCTGATCTCGCAGACCATTGTGANAGCACACTGGAGAGGTAAGTGTATGTAAATCCTGCGGGCCGGTGTAGCCAGGGCATACGAGCCTCGCTGCTATCATTACCGACCACAGGAGACATATTAGTAAATGGAGTAAATTGTCTCCGAAATAATCTGTTGTGANGTTACTGTCCATCCCTCGCATACCTGAAATACCCTGGCCTATACTTGTTGTCTATGTGACTACACAGCAGACTTAAGAAGTGACCACTTGATGGGCCTGTACTGGACGCATATAAATACACATCACTTCTAACAAATAAAAAGATCCAGTCTAGCCCTGTGTCTATCAGCACGAAATTCACTATGTAAATCATACTGCCTATCAAGCCATGAACCATTATTCAGTATTTCCCACAATGCACTTGGTGTGCTTACAATAGTCACTTATTACATATTATGTCTATTCTACCTTTATTTTTAAGATTGCGACATTAATGCACTTTGAGCTGAATGTGTATACATATATATGTGTGTATATATATATATATATATATATATATATATATATATATATAGTCTGGCTTTGATGTGGTCGGGTAAGCAGGGGATGTTTATAGTTTGTACATATGCCAGAAGCCCCTTTAACTAGACTTCGGAGAGCTGTAGAATAATGCGCTTTGTACGGCACACTCGAGGAGAGCCGCTGGATGACTAGAAAAACAGAGGCAGACAGAGGGAGGGGAAAAGAAAAAGACAGAAACCATGGCATGTTAAACGTCGATTTGATTAAATATTTTCCCATTACCTTCCCTTCAGTTTTACGCTGCGTATTTCTACTCAAACAGATGAAAGGCATGTATATTTAAAATGTGTGTACATATCAGAGGGTCCAAGACAGCAGATATTATACAATGTGTGTTTTTTGCAGCAAGCTGCTAAATTATTTATTGTGTGCTGTGCTTTAATCTTATAAAGCTGCTACTGGCTCCTGCGCACTGCATCCGCAGCATTGTACAGCACACCCGGGCTTATTGAAAGAGTAATTTGATATTCCTGAAGGAAAGGAGAAAAATCACTATGCCTCCTTGTATAATAATACTAAGTATGACTGCAAGCACTCACTCCTGCAAAAATACATCTCTCAGGGATTCCGCGTATATTGCTGCATTCAAGAGAAGCATAAATAATCTTTGTGCACACAGCAGCCAAAGGAGAGCCAGCTGTTCTATACAACTCTCAACNCCGTGTTGGTCAGTGTGTATGCGCCGCACAGTGTTATTGTGCATATAAAGGCATCTATTGACACGTTTGTGTATATAAGAGGCCCGCCATTTGCGTTTGCAGATCTGGAAAACGTGTGTCAAAAGGTTTCTTACAAGAAATAACATTTTACTGGGCTGGGATTGAAAAATAAAGGGTTATCTAATATTTCACATAAAAATGGAAATTGCCAAATATCTGAACCAAATAAAATACAAGCCAAGGGTTTTCATTACAAGCACCGGAAAAATATATAACGTGGGTGCATCCCTTAGGGCTCGCAGACTGTGCGTTCCTTCCTTCATTGTGAGGTTTAAGTGCACTGTGGGGAATGCTGCAGCATATATGAGCGGCACTGTGCGTGCATGTAAATGTGCCCAGGTTGTTATATATTAGANTGCACCACCATCATCATACGAGTGCCACAGGTATCCAATGATGCTTCTGCCTTTCACACCTTTCATTTTATGAATATTTTTTTATGATATTATATTAGAATTGCAACTCAGTCCATTACTGTAATGTTCCATCCACTACCTTAATATATATTTAGGTACAATCAGGTTCNTAGAAGGATGCAAAACTATCTGCCAGTAATGTCATTTGGGCTCAGATAGGGCTCAGGATCAGAAGAGGGGATAGAACTCCCATACACTACCCTCNGCTGTGCAGGGTTCTGGACATATATTAACTTCCAGCTTCCATGCAGAAGGGAATCTGTGTGGATCCTATAATAGAATATACCCCANGTGTCCNGCTTCCAGTGGAGCAGTCCCACTGTACCGACCACTTTCCAATGTGTACAGATAGGCAGCCTAAACTGGAAGCAATAACGTGTATTTCTGTGTTTGTCCTGGTCTGCGTTGAAATAGGGTCAGGGACTAGGTAGGGTCAGGGACTAGGCAGGGTCAGGGACTAGGTAAGACCAGGGACTAGGTAGGGTCAGGAAGTAGGAGGGTGACGGACTAGGTAGGGTCAGGGACTAGGAATGGTCAGGGACTAGGCAGGGTCAGGGACTAGGTAAGACCAGGGACTAGGTAGGGTCAGGGACTAGGTAGGGTCAGGGACTAGGTAGGGTCAGGAAGTAGGAGGGTCAGGAAGTAGGAGGGTCAGGGACTAGGTAGGGTCAGGGACTAGGTAATGTCAGCAACTAGGCAGGGTAAGGATTAGGTAGGATCAAGGACTAGGTCATGGAGAGGTTTGTCCAGAGTTATGCTGGATCACGGGTGGAGTTTGGACAAATTTGTCCCATTTTTGGCCTCCAAATATTGAGTTATGTTAAAGTATTATTTGTTTATATATTAAGTATATATATGTTTAAGAAAACATTAATATTCATACCAGAGACTTACCTGCTTTTAACTATATTCAGGTTATTAGTGTGTGCAAACACCATGGCACGTTAGTACACATTCACACACAAACTAAGGCTATGGCTAGAAATGTGCTGCAACACGTTGAATCCAGAAAAAAACTGTAAACCATCCACATACCATAATAGTTTGGTTATGAGTACACCTAAAGGCTATTGGAAGTCACTTTGTACAGTGTAGGTGGCAGTCAGTATATGATTAAATCATAGAAATGAATATGCCCACACAAGCAAGCCTTGTGAATTATAAAATAAAAGCCGCAGTTCCATTTCAAAATACAAGCAGTGGAAGCGAACAAACATTAGCAGCGTATAGTTGTTTTTNCCAACGTTAGATTAGGTTAGGGCAAGGTTAACAACATAGTGNGCTCAGCATAGACATGTGCTGTGTCCTGTCATTGGCTAAGAATATATGAAGAACTGCCTAGAACCATAGACATAAAAGGGGCTATAAGGAGAGCTGGGGGCCACAGAGCAATACTGCCGCATACCGGTTTCTTTACTCTGATAAACGGTATTAATATTTCATTGTCTTTAGCTTAGCAGAAGTTGTTATGAGAGGCTTACCAGGAAATGTAGGATTAGAGACCCAATGCTGAGTCAAAATCAATGTGCTGAGCATATAATAACATCAACAACAATAATCATATCAATAGTGACAGTAATAACAGTAGTAGTAGTAATAATANTAATAATAATAATAAAATTTGCCTGGAACAGACTTCTTTCATACTTCCTTTTATATATAAAATAACTGTGACACTATTATTGTATTGTATGTTCCTTCGCAGTATATGGATACACCCAGTATGTACTTTATATAGTGTGTCTGCTCCAGACCAAATAACCCAATGTTACATTTATTAATTTGATGCACAGTGAAGAAAAGAATATCCTTTTATTTTGTTACATTAAACCAGATAAAGTTAGTGCATATCTGTCAATTCCAATAAAATATAATGGTCAGTTCCAGTCTAGGCTTTAAATACTAAGCTCCTCAATATTAACATAGGAACTTGAGAAAAGCGTATCTCCGGACAAAGATCTCTCAGTAGTTTATCCGCTCTGAATGTATTTTCACTTAGTTGTTTTTAGTACCTCATTCAATTAAACTAAAGTCTGAAAAGTGAGACAGTGAAAAAACAGCATCTCAAAGTGTCTCATAAACGCGTGTATAGAATATCAGCATTTTATTATGGCAAGCTTACTATCCAAAAGTAAAGAAGAAGATTTCAATATAGATAGGATTACTGCTGTCACTGAGATGCCCACTAACCCCAGATTAGTAATCACATAATGACCTGTTCTGTTTTTGCTTTTTTTTATTTCTTTAAGTTAGTCATAGAGAAGAGCCATAGAGAAGAGCTGGGTTAACCCCTTGTTACTTGGGATTAGTTGCCGTCTCTCACATTATCAGGTTTGATCAGAGCTTAAACTAACAGAATAAATGAAAGAGCGGTAACACCGGACTCATATTATTCTTGGACTGTCAGGAATTGGGAGTATACTGCTAGGATTATAATGGATGATGGACAAATGAGACATTCAACGCAATATTTTCCAGCTTTTGTTTATTTATTTAGAAGAGAAAGGATCATTATTTCTAAAAGTCCTTGTCATAAAACATTCAACAATCACTGAGTAGTCTTTATATTTCAGGAGCTGATTAAAAAGTGAAATCTTGGATACTGGATATTTTATGATACTATAAAANGGGTTAACAAATCTATGAACTTTGACCTTTACAAATGTAGGAAACGTGCCTTAGTTGTGAATACCTTGATGTGATGGTCAAGGGGGAAAGCGCATTTGATTGTATGTAAACATAGAAAATAATACAAGTGATTGGGTTTGATAGTCTGTTAGTTAAATCAATGGTAGAAGTGATGAGATGGCATTCCACCATATACACCCCCTACTCACCAATTTGAACAAACATATATTGATTGGATGCCCGTTGTTCAGGATCTTAGCTCATTTAAATCTTTTCAATTCCTGTCTAACTGATCATGTTCCTCAACCATAAAAAAACATTTATACTCTCTACGTCACAATTGTATATTCGGTACAACTATTAGAAAATATGCCGTCAATCATGAAGAGATGTAGATAAAAAATATAGATATAAAAGATATAGATATAGAGATATATAGAGATATAAAAAAAGATGCAAGAAAATATAATAAATGCAGCAAAAACAATCAGTCCCAGACTCTGTATTAAATAGCAATCTCCGTGGAGGAGAAGAATAGGTACAACAAGCTCCTTCCTGTCAAGCTCTGCGCTTACAAAGAGTTAATGTCAGACACGGTTTTGTGTGTGTGTGAAATAAAGAAGATTCCACTGTCTGCATGACTGACCACATTATAATAAGTTACTTAGACATGCATTGATAGGTCTGTTATTATATGGAATCCGTCAACCATTAAGCACTTACTAAAAGGAGGATATTATCATTTTTTGTATTACCTTATCAACTTAGAGTGAGCGGAGTCAACCNAACTGGTTTGACATGAGAGTATACATTGATACTAGAGTGTCCTTATTAGGTAGGGACGAGTGAGAACTGNATCATAATGACCACATGTTCCTTATCATATATGCTGATAGGTGATATATGTGACAAGATACAGACAGGCCAGNGGGATTGGTCAGTGTGCAGGAAAACCATATTGTACCCTTCATTAACTAAGGTTAGAATTAAATAAAGCTAAAAGAAAATAAAGGAGATAAAAGAAAAGCAACATGTATTGGTGAGCACAGATCTATGACAGTGACCTCNCTATGTGACTGCATGGATCGGTCAGGCCTGGGGTTCTGGGAGGAACGCTGCAATAATATAGAGCAGCATCCTGCTGATAAGATAATGGGAAGTGACTCCTAATTGAGGGGAATCACAGCCAGAGTCTACAGGACCCATTAACACAGACACAAAGGGGGGTGGCTAGTGAAGGTAATCTCACACCAGCTCATGCCCCACCAATGAATTTGGCTTCAACCAGATTTGGAACAGAATCAACAAACTGTACAACGCGCAATNCCATTATAAAGAAATAGTTAAAGGATGACAACATCTCTGGGTAATTGTCATTCTGGTGTGAAGTGGGATCACCGCTCAATTGTCTGAACAAGGAANAAATGTATTAGGCATATTCTTTTAGTTAGGAAATAATGATGGGTCAAGGTTAAAAATATGATGAACAAAATTGGAGGGTGGAATTACGTAATGCATCTCTGAGCAAAGTACATGAGAAAGTAATCAAAAAGTATTCAATCAGGTCGCATATTGTAAAACACACTGTACTATTGTGTTGAAAGTCTGATCCTGGTATAATAATGACAGGTGATTGCAGAAATTGTCAATGCGTTCCTATTGATGCTATTGTACCTATGGAACCAAAAAATATGGTACCCATGGAAAGATCGTATCACACAAGGATAAGGTTCAAAGAGCATACATTTCCCTAAAATAATTATATTGGAATTTTAATGTAAATAACATTTTCCAAAGTCTGTTCNGAATAAGAGTCCTCTGGTATATGTTTCTAGTGATCAGTATACAGTTACTCATTATAATGTTCAGTATTTAGAAAGAACTCATACTCCATAATGATGATTCCACCATTGGAGAAACATATCTTCTAGATGAGCATTGCTTGGAAACATATGTAGGTTGGCTTCCCGAGCTCTTCTATATCATGTCCACATATGTGGATGTTTCTCTGAATTGGTGAATGTTTTTCTTATAATGCTACATACATGATGACTATAATGACAAGCCACTATATGGCCCACCTACATTATTACCTGTAGGTAGTGATGTTGTGCTCCAGTAGTCTGGCACTTGCACTGATACATATTTTAGAATCACTGGATGATCATAATTTTTAATTAATTGCAGGTTACTTTTTGGATCAATACATTGTGCACAGCACTGGAAGCTAAGCAGCAAGGAGCTTCTCCTCCTGCAATACATACACTCCATGGCTCAAAGAAGCCACGAGAATGGTAACAGCGTGTGCTGACCGCAGGCTCTCCGCATCATCTGGCTGACACTGATTCAATTAGATAGGAGACCTCCCATGGAGTCCCTGCTTCCCNACTTGTCAAGGTTTACCTTGTATGGGAGGGATCCAAATTCAAGAAACTTGTGTGATGTCCTTTCCAATCAAATCAGCTTGTAGTTTAATAGGTCTTTAATCAATGTCATAAGGCAGATGTGCAGTAAGTGTATGGGGTAAGTCTTTTAATATTGCTGCCAACAAAATCATTGAATTCTATCAAATCAATAAATAAGATCACAAAAACTAAAATAATAATATTAATAATAATTTTAATAATAAAATATGAATTTTCTTTATTAAACATCCTTGTTGTTGGCAAGTACTTTCCTATATATAGTTTATACATTATAGANATATTCTCCAACTCTATAATAATTCTTCAACAACATGTGGGCCTTTGGACAGGAGTAATGTTGCCTATTTTTTCAATATTATTGANCAGTGCTAGTAATTAAATGATTCCCCACAGTGCCTGAGGTATATTGCACCACACATCACTTCACTTTTCATAAATGACCTCTTAAATGTTAGGCTGCATACGAAAGTGACATCTGAGCAACTCAATCATCAATTCAATAATTCATTACATTACTCATTTTCCGTTAAGGAACTGTAGGCTCTAATTTTCATTTTTTACTTGTTTAAAATCAATTCNTAATGTCAACATTTATTAGAGATGCCGTCATGGGTGATTTACTTGGAAAAAAGATAGAAGGTATAAATAGGAATTTAAATATATATTAGTATAAGTGTGATAATATAAATGTTATCTAAGTTAATAGCTATGAACCACTAAATGTGGGTGTCCTTAACCATATTATTTTTAACTCTAGTACGAATGTCAGCCAGAGTATTTCACTGATCTTCCCCATAATGGTATAGTGTGTATGCTGAAGCAATTTGCTTACACATCGCCATAGCGGTACAACAAGGTCGCTTTGTCTCAATGATGNGATCTGTACTGCAAAGCCAATCAGGATGGAGCAGCGGGGGCTGGAAATCTGCTTGAGAATTGGGTTGTTGTCTTTATGTAGTATGTTTTGACGGGAGCCTGAGATGACTGGCTCCTAGATATCGACTCACAGCGTAAANTGAGGGAGGTCATCAGCATAGCAATCAGTTCAGATTCAATCATTTGTTTTATGGCAACATATGGTAATTAAAATCTAGGTGAAATGCTCCAGATTTTGTAACTACTAAGCCCTTAATAAGAAATAAAATCACAAAACACNTCAAAGCATAAAAACTACGGCACAATGAGACATTTTTCTAATCAGGTTACAGGTTGTNTTATATATAGTTGATCATTTATTACCTCCAAACGTTATTGCTGCTTCTCTGACTTCCTTATTAGGTTTACAATATCCTTTGTTAGGAAGCTCCACCATAAAATTAGGCCAATAAGTCCTATTAGAACAATAATTTGTGATGAAGATGGAGCAATGCAGGATGCAAGAGGAGAGCGATAATCAACAGACAGCGTAGGGTTCAAAGTATCAGGACAGTAAGGAAAGGGTTGTTACATAACCATACATGACTATAAACAATACACAAAATACTAAATACTGTTATAGCAGACTGTGGCAAACAGCATAATGTCATAATGTTCTTCCAATAAAAGAAAGAAATGTATTTTTCTAAATAACTTCATACAACAACAACAAGAAACCAGTTAATATAATATTTCCATTTTTAAAGTGGAAAAAAAACAACTCGTGCCAATGTTACATTCAGCACATTTTTAGATACTTGAAAAATGCTTGGAAGCATGATCATTTGAAATCACATTTTTATGCTTATCAGTAATTCACTTTTATTACAAGATGCACCATACATATAAAAATCACATCTGGAATCAATTATTTGGTCATTTCTCTTAAATGACAATATTTTATTTTCTGTCACCCCGGCTAATGGAGTTTTTCTACAATTTCATTATTAGTTGTAATACACTGGACAATATCACAAGTCCATCAACCACAGAATGTTGGTAGTTGTAGTTCAGTAATAGCTGCAAGGGCTACACATTACATAAACCTACTAGTGGCACAAGTCAATGGAGGTTTGTAGTTTTCCAAGAAGTGATTGTATGGCATACCCCCGTATTCACTCCCACTTTGAGCCCTGGACTGAAGTGAGGGTGTATATGAGGGTATGCCATACCGGGACTTCTCACACTGATTGTAATTGGAAGTCTCCATTGACTCGTACATATCACCACTTCTAAATGTCCACTTCGACTTGGGTGGAATGTAAGAATGTATTCCTCTGGAAAAACAGGTAAGCATCAATTGATGTCATGACAGGATTGCTATAGAGAAATGAGAGAAATGTGCAATGTGGATTAGCTGAATGGGAAGCTGATAAGTGGAGTAGCCCTCATCTGAATTGGATAAAAATGTGCCAAAAAATGGGAAGACTGGACGGGCCAAGAAGCTTGTCTGATTCTGCTGTCAGATTCTGTTTCCATTCTATTATATAACATTTGCACCAGCAACAATGATGAGGTTATTCTCGGTCATTCATGGCATCAGATCCAATGTGTGGTACTTTTCAACAGAAGTTCATTTCACCTTCATTGATCTTGTCGGAAAATGTGAAGTTTAGGTGTCAATAGTCTTTATTTGCATAAAACAGCTATACCGTATCATAAAAGCAATCACTACCTATAAATGAACATTATTTTTACCCGGCACCAGTGCTGCCAATGTATCTTTGAACTAGTGCTTTCAAAGGATAGAGTTCCCTTCAAAGCCATGGTACTTTTCCCTTTGATATCCAGATTTTTGTTGCAGACTTGTTTAGATCTATACGTTTTGGCTATTGTGTTGCAGCCTTAGGACATAGTAAATAATATTTCAGATATAACCAAACAGTCACACTTCATTCTTGAAAGGCACAACGGTCCGGGGCTTTCTGGCACTTAGCAGAGATAGTTCTGGCAAGCGATTATTTCATCAGACCTGCCAACTGAACGTGCAAAGGGATTTGATGTTAGAATGAGCGGCTGTAAGTAGCCACACGGATTCATTCTTCAAGCGAGCCTGCCTGGAGTGACTGTGTGAAGCTTGGCAGCTCAGTGACTCTGGAATAAGCTGTGCATTCCAAAGCGAACGAGTTAGTCAGCTACCCGGATGCAGCCACATCCGAACGCAGGAGAGGACAAGCATTGGCTTCCTCTCCGTGTGTCAACCAGAGAGAGCTTTGGTGTTTGCTCAGGGGCTGCGTTGGGACAGTCTGATGATGACTAAACATTTACTTCCCCTCCGCTTGTTTTTTCCCAGGCTGGGTGCTGGAGATGTGAGACATGTTTTCTCTAATAGCGAGGTACATACATACATACATACATACATACATACATACATACGTGCTGGTAAAAGCTTGTTTTTGGACACGAGACCACAATACATTTGAAATAAAGTTCTACTTGCTGCTGACAATAAACATTTGTTCAGCAAAAATGAGGAATTTGAAGTCTCTGGATATGTGTGCGGATATAAACCATGCTGAGTAATGGGCATTATGTATGCACGTATGTATGTATAAGCTGTGTCCATTGCTGTTAATTTGCTACTAAAATCCCAGTATGTGTGAACAAGCATTAAAACAATTAACAAGCTAATCTCATACAATGCAAACATACACGGTTTTTCTTTTCATATGTATGTAATTGAAACATGTGATTTGTTTTGTTATATAGCAAGATCTTTTCTCTGTGCATACAGAAGCAGTTTACATATATGACATGGCGTTATCCTAGTTCCTTGATTTTACTTATTCATAATAATTACTGAATTCATCTTTGACCCTCACTTTTGTAGTGGTGTGCAGATATTATTAGGCGATAGATACTATACAGGGCTGCCAAAAAGACTTCTGGCCCCTGGTGAAACAAATTCTTGGTCCCCTCCCATTGTCGATTATTAGCGGTATGCTAGTAAAGCAGTGTTTCCAAACCATTGGGGTGTGGTTGTATCACCAATCTCTCCCTATGTGTGTCCCAACTGTTCACCCTACAACCTGTCAATCTATCCCTTTAATGAGAGTAAACATACTTTACTTACCTTTGCAGTCCTCCCTCTGCTCCTCTGGGCTACAGGCTTCTTTTTTTACGTATATCTCACTGTAGATCACTTTCAGTAAAGAGTTTAACCCCCCCCCCCCCAAAAAAAAAACAACTATCAATCTTAATCATGATAATAAAGATGATTAAGATTGACAAAGAGTACCCCCTTCCCTGCCACTCTCGACAGCACTGTCTGCTTCTATAGCCAATGGGGAACCTGAACAGTCCATTGCAAGACAGTCACTGTCAACCAGGACTAAATAATAAGAAAATCATCACCAGTGCTGGCCCCCTGGCAGGCCTGGGCCCGGGTAATTTATAGCCCTCCCACACCTTCTTAGCGACCCTGATCCTAAAGGTATAAGTAATAGTCCTATTATCAAAAGTAGCAAAACATTTCTCAGAGTTAGTGAAGATGGCCATGAATAATTACAGAAGGCAAGATCTTTGGTTGGACTATTAAGATAAAACACTGAGGGCCTATTCACGCAGTCACATGCTGAGAAAATGTGTAAAACTAATGAGCATTTTACACTTATTCAGTGATGCATTTTTAATGCATTCTCTATGGTCTTGTGATACACTGAACTCCATCAGTGCGATTCATTGTTTTGATAGGAAGTCTTAATGCATGAGAAGGAGGTTATATATGTTATTAGCAATTTTAGCATTAGTCATTTATCCTAACTTTAATCAGGTGATGCTAGAAACACTTTAGTCAATAATACTGGCTAGGCATGTGCAGNCACAATCATTTTGGACCAGATCAGGTTCCCTCGTGTTCGTACAGCAGTGAGGGCGTGTGGGGGAGTGACAGAAAAGGCCTCAATTCATTTGTGCGAATCAGCGGTCTGTGTGACCAATGATTGCACAAATCTGCGCAGTCCCATTGGATTCATTTAAATAGACCCCGCCCACCTAGCGTAATTTGGGCAGGCAGAAGGAAAGGTCCAGCGGGAAGGATTGCAAACACATTGAACATTGTTCCGTGCATCCGTTCTTCCAACACTTCACTCTGTGTGAGGAAGTCTGGGAGAAGACGGGATCCTGGGTTCAGTGCTTTGTTTATAAATAATGTAATATTAATTGCCCTTAATGTTAATTAATTGCCCTTCCTAAAGTCCCAATGAACTGTGTACTAACCCCCGATAGGGGATTGTTAGGTTCCACCAGAAAACGAAGCAGGGAAAACAATAAAGAAGAGAGGGGGAGATGTTGTAAACTATTTTAACCAATCAGGAATTTGCATGGATTAGGCTAATCTGACACATGACTAATTTGACTTTACAGGTTAATTAAGCTAATCTACGGTATCTGAATAAAACTTTGCAACAATATGTAATTAAATCAAACAAAGACAAATTGAGTTACAATCCGAGGGATAGATTTAATTAAACTGCAAAAAAAGGAAAAGTGGTGATGTTGCCCATAGCAACCAGTTTCCAGCTGACATTAGTATTAGTATGTAACAGGAAAGCAAGCTCGAGAATCTGACTGGTTGCTATGGGCGACATCGTCGCCGTTCATTTTTCGCAGTTTAGTAAATCTAGCCTCTAGAGTTTCTGAACAATCCTCCTCACACTCACCAATAGTTTACAATAATTTCCAGAGACATCTGCTGCTGAGCGGACACAATTCATCAAGCAGACATTAGTTATAATACAAATACTAGCACATTAAATACACGTAACCAATAAATATAGCAAAACATACAGACAAGAAACTGTGCAGATCACTCGGATAGTTCAGACAAACGTTTCCAAGAACAAAATTTGGAGAATGCTTCTCTACAGCGCAAATGCGTCTATTTTCTTTGTCAGGGTCACACCGATATATGTAGCAAGATGACATGGCAGCATTCTGCACAGAACTAGATTTACTACTGAAGTACAGAATACNTTTCAGTACAGTTGAACCTTCTTTCTGAAGTTATGAACTTTTCTATTTTGGTTTTTAATGTGACATTATGCTTTAGCACAGTGGCTTCCTAAGATTATACCCCTTTTTTTAATCAATATGGCTGCCAACNGGAATTTTAGGGCCTTCTTCTTTGACTGCTTCAATGAGGGCGGAACCAGACCACTGTATCTTACACCTCTTCACATTAGTATACAAAGGTCCCGAGATCTGAACATTTTTCCTGCTGGGACCGATAATCCCATGCAGTTATCCTATTGGCTGTCTCTACAATGATTGGCTGGGATTACTGTCAACTCCTGAATCTCTGGACAGTGGTGTGAACACATAGGCAGTTGGCTGCCAAAAAGCAGCTCTGGGTAGTAGTGTGACTCCATTACCGTAGTAAAGCAGCAAATATATGAAAGCCTGGGACAATAGGAGCAATAAAGGGCAGCATTGCCCAAACCACAGGCAGATAGATGACAGCTCTGCAGCACATAAAAGATACTGACAGTGTGTATGACAATCCTGGGAATGGTAAATGTACATGCTAATCAACTCCAGGCACTGCAACATTTTGTTAGCTTGCGTCCAATAATTGTTTGGAGACCAAAAAATTATTGGACCCAAGTGTTTCAGGGACGGTGATTGTGCACTCTCTCAGTTTTCATCTGCCAACAAAATAACAAAAAATAACAAATGAAAATTCAAAAGTACCAGATAGTAAAGTCGTTCTAGTGGAATATCGGCACCGACAAACGAGGTGTCTGCGGGCCATCCACGAGAACTATGTCATTCTCATGGTGGCCATAGAAAAAAACAATAAAAAGAAATAAAAATATACTCATGTAACAGATGTCTTCGCTGGGCACCAGAGCAATGGGCAGCTTTGTCTTCTTATGCACCGGCGTCTCCGGCATGCACGGAGAGGACACTGTATATGTGCGACAGCGTCACGCATATACAGCGTCCTCCCTGGCTGCACTGGACGCACCAGAGCATAGGGAGAAGGAGCTGGGCATCTGTAACGTGAGTATATTTTTATTTTTTCATTTTTTTTACAGGTATTTGAATTTATTTTTGTTAAAGTAAACAAACGAACATCAATGGGAAAATCCGTTTCATCACCGATGTTCGCCATGGTGGTTTTATTATGTGGCCATCCATGGACCGTTTTTTTTTTTTTTTTTTTTTTGCCAAAGCCCACGAATATCGTGGGTTTTGGGTAAAATCCGGCTCGTGAATGGCCACCTTATGCTACCAGTAGCTAGCAGTCACTAGCTGAAGATCGCCTCTGACCCTCACAGTCATGGCTCACCCGCAGCACCAAACTCACTGCCCAAAGCACAAACATTACAGTTTGGGCAGTACACTCAGGTACCCTTCATTTCTTTGGAGTAGACTTGCAGTTTCAGATCAGAAAATGCTTCTTCTTCTGAGATTCAATTCCCAACAAAGGGGAAAGAATACTGAAAAAAGCNATGGATTTACCACACATCAAAGACAGGCATTTAAAAGGCCTCTGCTGTACAGCTAGCATCGGGGATTAAAAACCGTGCCGGAAAGAATGTTCTTTCTATAATCCTACATAATTAATGTGGAGCATTTTCACTTCGTGTTAAATACCTAACATGCAGCAACAAGCTGTTTGCTTTAACCTTCTTTAAATGCAACCTCACCCTATGCATGCTTAAGATGTTGCATTTTCGTGGTCTAGGACATTCAGAAACATAAGAGAACACAATAGAGGGATTACGAGCTAAACTGAGCAATNAGAATCAACCCAGGTGGACTGATGGCACGACTTCTGTTTCCTCATTACAAGGCTTCAAAAGCCGCCCAGCTAAACTCACCCATACTCCACTCCGCGAGTAGGGTCCTCCACCCTCCTCTACCTGGCTCTATCGCTTTACCTCTTCTATTCCTCCTGAAACTATCTCTGCTTTTCTCTTACTTCCTTTATTATATGGCTATTTTTATGCTGGTGTAACCATGATTTCTACTTCATTCTCATATGTTCTTGCACGTTTCTTGTACTCAATATGTTACTGCTTTTTGCCCCCATGTTCTGTTTTGTACTGTATTCCCTAGTATACGGCGCTGTGGATACTGTGTGGCGCCTTATAAATAAACATTTCTAATAATGATAATACTCACACGTAAATATATTAAAAAGCATATAGCAAGTCTGTGATCCACCCTAATGACTCAGGGGTTAATATCAACATGGCGGCTCACTCATTCTGTTGACTCAATAGGGTTCAGCTACTACATGTCCTGAGTGAAGGCTTAGCAGACAGATACGTCTGAACACTAAGAGGTCAACCGCTTGCTGCTCGTAAGTAGAGAGAGCCCCCGGGGCTACGTAACAGTGTTTGTTTGTAGCTATTACTTTGATGAATCATGAAAGGCATCATTCCTTTCTGTTGCCATTACAGAAGGGACTAATGCCGAGGGCTATGGCGTATAGGACAATAATTGCTAAACAGATCTGTGCCTGTCTTCTGCTGAATTGTCTTCTTTTCTGATTCGAGGGGACCGGTCTGTTTATGAAAAAATATCTGAGGAGGTTTAAGTTGTTTTTATAATGAGTAAACATCTGCTGGCACACCAGGTCTTCTCTTGCTAAAATATGCTAAATGTATTTCATAAACATCTATGACACTTCTAAGCCCATGCTTTATTCTCTTAAGATGTTAAAATGTACTTGTCATTAAGTGATGCTTGAGATATGTCAGCTTATGAACACTGTTATCACCATGGGGGTATATATATATATATATATATATATATATATATATATATATATATATATATAAACACATACACATACACATACACACACACACACACACATTTATAGGTGAGTCTATAAATTAGCAAATGAATGCAATTGAAGTTTTAACCATGTCACGCATCAAGAGCTCATGTTCCTAATTTGCGTGCTTTAAGTCTTTGGATTGTTTAAGTGAACATGTGTGATGGCAGTTAGCAGGTCACATGACACTGACAGCAGAGCCCCGTAAAGCTGTCACCTGTTGACCTATGACATTTAGGATACTTTCTCTGTTCTCCACATTACCGGTAGATGCCAAGTAACTGTATAATACTGTATCATTGTATTTTTTATAATAACAATAAAAGGCTTAGGGGTATATTTACTAAGCNGTGAGATTGCAGTGAGATTGGAAATGGGGATGTTGCCCATAGCAACCAATCAGAAGCTATCAGTTTCATTTTTCACACTAGAGAATGTTAACATCCCCANATTTCAATCTCACTGCAATCTCACCGCTTAGTAAATTTACCCCCTAGAAATTCTTTAAACTTCGTTAATCCATAATAAAATGTGTTAATCCATAATAAACCTTCTATCCATATAAAATGCATATGGTTGGTTTGTAGGTTACAGGGAATGTCATAGTAGTATTGTTTAGGGAATATATTCGCATGTGTCCGTACACCCAACACATTGTACATGATGCACCCCTTTACACACCATGAATTTAGTTTATTAGTTCAAATAATCACAGCGTACTAGAATGTACCTTAGCATATAAGAACCCATAGACAGATGCTGATTGTTCTGAATGACTTGTAATATCCATATAATCTTCTTTATCTATTATACTTATAGAATTAATAAATTAGGTTGAGATGGCTTTTGTTTGCGCTGTCAGAATAAAGCTGTGATTAGAAGCTCAGAATAATACTGAAGTAAGAGTATAATAAATATAATAAANATAATCTAGAAATGATGACATCTTTAGGTATTAAATATTAATAGGTCAGGGCAGTGATCAGGTCAGCACATGACCAAANACACACGCACATGTGTGGCCTACATCTAAAATGTACCAGTGNTTGCTTCTCGAACAGGGGAAAACGTGGCCATCCTTCTAACCACTTCATACACCACCAATAATAATCATTTGAAAGCATTCTTACATGCTGTCACCAAGGACGTAGGATACAGACAAGGGCTGGCGCTGCACAGTATAAGGCTTACAACTACACAGCCAGATGCAGTCATCTTTAGACTTGTGTAATAATGTGAACTAGCCCATAATACATATCACTTATGTAAACAGACAAAATCTAAAAAAAATGAAAAACTGAAACAGTGCACTGCTGGAAAAAGCATAACCTACATTCCCACTATTTATCATTGCTTTCCTGTTTAACCTTAGTTTGCAACAGAAACCGTTTTACAGCCCAGTTTATGTCTTGTAAAATGTGAAATGTGTTTTGTGGTTCTGCCAGGGGCTGGAAGTGTAAGGTATACGGTTGTAGGGATATACGTCATGTCAGAGTCTTCCCTTGCTCTTTAGGCTTCTATCTGATTGTGACCTTCTGAAATCGTTTTATGGGCTTTCCAATAATCTCGCCATAAAGTNGAATGACTCTCACTCTTTCCTGAGCACTCTTTGCAGACTCTATACGGCTCCTATCTGTTTGTGTAGGTTATGATTACAGNCCTCTACCGCTTAGACATTTATCCTTCACTTTTCCCAAACTAGGAAACTCTCTTCCACTTAGTATTTACATCCTTTCCATTTTTTAAAACGCAGGGGAAAGTACACCTTCTAAAACAGGCTTCGCTTTAAATTATTAATGTCTTCTCTATTGACTCCAGATGCACTTGACTTGCACTTATAATAAATACACTTTTCCTTCTAGCATGTCTGTATGTCTCCCATTATACCAATTAGACTTCAAGCTTTTCTGGTCAGCGGCTCGGGCTGACTCGTCTTATAATTTATTTGCTGCTTTTATTCCCTTTTCTCTACAGGAATTATTTTTTATATATATAAAGCTTTGCATTTCCAGTTTTTATTAATGCAACATACTCTAATACATTCATGCATAAGCACAGGTTATTACAGTAGTAACACTTATATATGTGTGTGTTGGGAGTCTCTTCTTTTAAGTACATGGGCAAACATCACATCTAATCCTTCCACCTAGAATGGTTATTGCCTAATGCAGGGCTATGCAANCTGNGGCTCTCCACCTGTTGTCAAACTACAAGTCCCAGCATGCTTTGTCAGGTATCAACAACACCTATGGAGTTAAGGCATGCTNGGACTTGTAGTTTGACAACACTTGGAGAGACGCAGTTTGTCTACCCCTGGCCTATTGTATTGCTTCATATACTGTAGATATGAAAGACGTAGTAAATCACATGCTCTTCTACATAGAAAATCCAGTTCAGCATGTCATACCTTCTTTATCTTGCCACTCTTGGTCCCCACAAACACCACGCTGTAGTTGTTGTAGACGTATGAAGCCAGCGAGGTCATCCTGTCTTTGCTCTCAGTGTAGAGTGTAACGCCTTCAACCAAGTTCAGTCCTCCCAGGGGTTGGTTAATATCCAAACCACAGAAATTATCATCGATAGGGACCGGCTGAAACANACAGGTTACATATGGGTTACAGACATGTTCTAGGCTCATAATTCATAATCATGGATGAACAACATACTCACAAAAACCTCAATCTGCAATACAACGTACAATAACATTTTACACACAGGAACCATATTACTAAATCATATTGCTGAATAAAGCATTATGATGACCCGCTATTCCTCTGCAGCTTAGTTACAGCTTAGTAATTATCANGCATTAAGGATAGAACGTTGGTGTATATTCTGATAGGTATAACGGCCCTCTTTTATACACAGTGTTCTCTCTCAGTACACATGTTTAGGCATCCAATAAGAAATAAATAGTATATTAACAAATATAAAGAAAAGGAGCTGGATATGTGATTATAACCAAAATGTGCCCCCTCTTCCCTAACCTACATTTTCCACAACATGGTGCACTGAACAAGAAGCCAATATTAGCAGCTCTTAATAAAGTGCAATACGCTACAGCTTGTAAAGACATTTGTCACGGAAAGGANGGAGAAACAACCAAGAATGCATAAAGTTCAAAGCGGAAGAAAATATGCAATTTACAGAAAGGGAAAATCCACAAGATGCATTAAAAATCTGTCAGGGGATTTATAAATGGAGCTGCCAGCTATTCTGTAACACGTCAGTAAAATACCCATTATGTCAGTATTTCTGACAGGACGAACAGGGAATGGCCATAGTGTCACTTTAAATCTTTGTGTTTCCTTCAGACAGGTGCGGAAGTTCGATGTTTCTGGTGCATATACAGGAATATGTCTGCATGCTCATCCAAATGTCAATGTATGGAGACATAACTCCCTATAATAAAAGCTGTTCTCGTCTTCANTGCAGACAGCAAACCTTCTCTTGAGTATTAGTCACTAACATTAGATAATAAAAAGCAGAGCAAACAAAAATCATTTCATATTAATGTCTATGGGCCTGTTCCTGAGTGGAAATCCCCTGTGTGTTCATACTGCGTATACCCTGACCCTGGACCCCTGTATGTACTTCCTATGTGCTGCATGCCTTCACTTTGTACTGATTTAAGCTTCATGGGAGTGGGGGTCATTTCAATTGTACTGTATGGACATAAGGTAGGAAAGGGTTGTCCTACCTCAAGTCCATACAGCAAGTCTGGTACATGGCAGTGTGACCGTGAGATTTGCCAACTCTTTTCCCAAAATTCAAAGGAAACGTTATGGACACTATCCCATATGTGAGAGGAGAGTGTAGGAGGAAGCATTAAGGAGATATGATTGTAGCTAGGGGACTCAGGCCATACATTTTCACCTAGATGATTTACATTCTAATGTCTGCTTTTTGGAAATGGGAGGTAGGAATAAGTGGACACGTGCGGACAAGCATCACATGTGACTACTGATACGCATGGATCCCCAAACCTGGTCCTATCGTATGTCGTGTTCCAGAGGATGTGCATGCACACTGCCATAACATCCCCCCCAGTTCCGCAATCCACGGGCAGAAGTAGGGTGTAGGAATGCAAACTGGATTCAATCCTTTGTCAGNAAAGCAATGACTCTACAATTGGCAGTCATGACCAAACTCTTGAATGCACTAATATATACACATGTTGTACTAATTTGTGCGCATATCTCATGTATGCTGTACTTTATACTGTTTCTCTTTAATCTGAACGATAAACCCCTCTCATATTTCTAGGATTCAAGAGCCTTATCAGGGAATCATAGTTCCAGTATTATCCAACAAGACCCTTTGTAGTCTGTATAATCTACTTGGCTGCTCAGTTGGACAAAGACGCGTAAAAATAAAATGAAGAAGTTTTGTGATTTTTAAACATTTGCCAATATTT
>JABWIB010000342.1:14648-25522 GCA_016617825.1 Platyplectrum ornatum
AAAGTCATGGCATACAGTTATGCCATTTTGCGGGAAGTACATCCCGATCATGGCATAAATGTATGCCATATGTCGGGAAGGGGTTAAGCTTTCATATCCCTGTCTATACCGTGGGTCAAGCATCCCTCCCCTGTCTCACTGTGATCCATGGCTAAATCAGAATTAAACATAGTCTCCATTAACGCCAAAGGTCTTAATATCCCTGAAAAACGTTCCCACCTACTTCACTTATTGCACACGGAAAAAATTGATGTGGCCTTTATAAAAGAAACGCATTTCAGTGCCAACTAAATTCCATAATTGTCCAACTCCCGTTACCCACTGGTCTATCTCAATAACTGTAGCACTAAAAAGTCAATGGGTGTGGCACTGCTCTTTTCTAAAACCCTAAATTTTCAACCCACCCTTCCTCTAGATAATGGTAGGAGCCTCTTGGTGAAGGGACTAGTGCTCAGCCACCTCTTCACCTTTGTTGCTCTTTATGCCCCGAACCAGGGTCAACCCTCATTTCTGGCGCACATCCTGGACCAAATTGAGCTGCACAAGGAAGGAACTCTGCTCATGGGAGGTGACATCAACTGGACCCTCACCTGGACTCTTCCTCGGGGGTGCCACAAGCTTCCCTGTCTCAGGTTCGTAAGGTAAGGGGCACTCTACACTCCCATCAGCTGGTAGACACCTGGAGACTCTTATATCCCACCACCAAAGACTTCACTTTCTATTCTATTTCCGGGAAGGTTTACACTAGGATCGACTATTTCCTTTTAGAACTTCGCTCACTCCACCTCCTGTCCACTGCTTCGATTGGTTCAATAAGCTGGTCTGACCATGCTCCGGTATACGTTAGGCTCCGCCTTCCAACACCCACCCCCAGGTCCTGGACCTGGCGCTTTAATGAATTCCTACTACAAGATGTACACTGTCGTGCACAATTGACGCAAGCTTTGCGGGACTATGTGGCCAATAACCATACTGGTGATGTTTCTAAGCTTGTCCTTTGGGAGGCCCATAAGTGTGTTTTATGGGGCAAATGTATACAATTAGGTTCTTTCCTTAAGAAACAGCAGGAGGCACAAAAGGCTGCACTTCTCCTTAAGATACAGACTTGAGACCCAACACAAGGCCTCCCTGGAGGCGTCTACTTACCTAGAACTAGCAGAGGCTCGGAAAGCCTTGGCGAGGCTCCTTAATGCTAAGTATACATTGATTCTCCATAAATAGACACTGTCGCTGGGGTAATAAACCTGGCCATCTCTTAGCCCGAGCCCTGCGTGAACAGCGAGCGCAAACGTTTATTCCTAAAATTTAAACTGCAACTGGCACTCTGGTCCATGACAATGAGGCTATCGCCAAGGCTTTCCAAGCTTATTATCACTCTCTATATAACCTTCATTCTCCCTCCTCTGCAGATGCGTCAGTAGCTAGGCACCACCTTATTAAGACCTACCTGACCGCTTGCAATTTCCCATCTATCTCCCCCTCTGACCTAATGATTTTGGAACGCCCCTTTTCTGGCCTGGAACTAGCTGAGGCGCTTAAATNAACTCCTACAGGGAAGAGTCCGGGACCTGACGGCTTTACGGTTTCCTACTATAAATTCTTTCCAACCCTACTCTCTCCTCTTTTACTTGATGCCTTTAATGCAGTGTCACAGGACTCCCCTTTCTCCAGACAGTCCTTAGAGGTCCATATTTCAATCATTCCCAAGGAGGGCAAGGATCCCTCTCAGTGTTCCAGTTACCGTCCTATCTCCCTTCTAAATGTCGATGTCAAACTCTTTGCTAAATTACTGGCTAACCGCCTTAAACTTCTCCTCCCATCCATTATACGCTCTGACCAGGTGGGGTTTGTCCCCGGGAGGGAAGCCAAAGATAATACAACCAAAGCCATCAATCCTATCCATTATGCCTCCTCCCATCGTCTCCCCTCTATGCTGTTGTCTACTGACGCTGAGAAGGCTTTTGACAGGGTTGATTGGAGTCTAATATCAGGGGTACTGGAACACATGGTCCTACCTGCCTGCAAAGAATATTAGCTCTATACACCTTCCCGCCGGCCTGAGTCAAGGTGTACGGGTTTCTTTAAGATCCGGTGCTCATTGCCAATGGCACCCGCCAGGGCTGTCCGCTCTCTCCTCTTATCTTTGTACTCTGTATTGAGGCCCTAGCAAGGTCCATTCGTATGAACACTGACATTTCCGGTATTTCTATGGGAAATTCCGTCATCAAATTGGCACTCTTTACGGATGATGCCTTAACATTTATAACTAATCCTACGGTCTCTCTCCCCCAACTGATGTCCGAATTTGATAGTTATAGTCGTATTTCCAATTTTAAAATAAATTATTCGAAATCGGTGGCCCTCCCCCTATACCTCTCTGATACTGATATTTCCTCTCTCTCCTCCTCCTTTCCCTTCCACTGGACACATACTTCTTTGAAATACCTAGGCATCAACCTCTCTCCATTGACAGCTGACCTGTTTAGAGTTAATTTCCCCCTCTTCTGGCTCATTTGCGTACCTCCTTACGGAAATGGTCCCCACAGTGGTTCTCCTGGCTAGGCCGGATGAATATTATTAAGATGACCATACTTCCTAAGGTTCTCTACCTCCTACAGACCCTGCCCATATTTGTGCCTCCTGCTTTTTTTTCTGAATTGCACTCTTTATGTAGTAGTTTCATATGGCAGGGAAAGGCTGCGTTGTAAACGGTCCACCCTCTTTCGCCCTAAGGCGCTTGGGGGTTTTCAGCTTCCTGACTTCCTTGCTTACTACTGGACTGTGATGCTGGCCAGGGTCTTGGACTGGACATGGAAGACTGAGTCGAAGCAGTGGATCGGAGTGGAAAACGCCCAGACCCCTGTCCCTTTACACATCCACCCCTGGCTCCCTACCCTCCCTTGTTTGACCCATCCCACCATTGGACCTACGCTTCGGTGCTGGCACCACATTCCCCTTAAATGGGGGCACACCACCCGTACTCCTCCCTCACTCCTATCACCCATAATCCTAGCTTTCCCCCAGGCTATTCTCCTGGCTCTCTCCATTCATGGACTCGGGCCAGAGTAGATCGGGTCTACCAGCTGATGGGGGGGGGGATCACGGCTCTCGTTCCTTGAGCTCCAGGAGCGGTTTTGCCTCCCTCACCATGAGCACTAGGCATTCCTGCAACTTCGACATCAACAGCTTACCAGGACCCTCCGCTTTTACCAGAGCCTTGACCCGGTTTGAAAGGTTATGTGTATCCGACACTGCCCCTCCCCATATGGTCTCCACATCCTACAAAATCCTTCAAGATAACTCCTATTCTCGACCCCCTCCTTATGTAGTGGCCCGGAATAGAGACCTGCCCTTGGCTTGACTGAGGATCAATGGGAAAAGGTCTTCCTCCTGACCCATGCTTGCTCCAACAGTCTATCAGTCGTAGAAAACTCAATGTAAGATTGTGTCCCGTTGGTACAGGGTTCCTACGATCATCCATAAATTTTCTCTAACGGTCCCGGACACATGCTGGCATTGTAATTCGGCCCACGGTTCGAATTTGGTGGGACTGCCCGGGTTTGACCTCATTTTGGCGTAATGTCCGGGAGATCGCCTCACGTTTGTTGGGTCCAGATACTCCTGTGGGTCCTGAGTTCTGGATTCTCTCATACACTCCTATGGCGGTCTTCCAATATAATAAATCTCTGCTTAAGCATCTCGCTAACGCAGCTAGAGCTGTCATCCCTTGCCGATGGCGGTCCACCACAGCACCATCGCTGAAAGATTGGTTTGACCATGTTGACCTGTATTTGGTCATGGACGACATCTTCTCCTCAGCTACAGACAAATTCCCTGAGTTTGCGGCCACCTGGCACCGTTGGCTGGAGTTTAAAGATTCCCCCGAATATCTAAACGCCCTCTCAACGACCTAGCTCCATAACATGGCACATTGATGATTCTCCGACCATCCTCTGTTCTTCCCTTCCCTCTCCTTCCCCCCCCTCCTCTCCCTTTCTTGTTTTTCTTCCTCATACCGTGTGTATCGCCTTATTGGCCTTGTATTGTTGGTCCATTTTCTCCCGTTATGCTGTGCTTTACTGCACTTCGCTTGCTTATCTGTTCATTTAGAGACTTTTCCCTGGACAGTCTTGTTATTGAATTGTTAATTGTTGAAAACTAAATAAAGAATTTATAAAAAAAAAAAGGATTATAATCTATTTTCCCACCCCAAAATCTCAGTAGATGACGGCTGGCCTAGTTGTAAACACATTGGCCTAAATTCACTAAGCAGGGATTTTGCTGGGGATTTGAAAAGTGGGGATGTTGCCCATAGCATCAGATTCGAGCTCACATTCTCCAGTATGTAAAATGAAGCTGAGAGCTCGAATCTGATTGGTTGCCATGTGCAAAATCCCCATTTTTCAATTCCCCAGCAAAATTCCCGCTTAGTAAATTTAGGCCATTGTCACTGTAGTATATAGCATTAACATAGAAGGTAACTCACAAACGTATGGACAGTTGGTAAGAAGTCGGTCCTCTGTTTCGTGTCACAGGCATCCCTGGAGCACCACCCGAGTTTATATTGATTTTTCAATCGAGTGTTCACAACCTATAGTTAGTCTGGCAATAAAAATGAATCTCCTGTGACACGTTTCATCTCAGACAGAAATTTTGTCAGGCAGATAATACAGTAGTTTGAGAGTGTCCGTTTAACCTGTTCTGGAATTTTCATTAATGTATAGCTGTATCGATCCTACGGGCTAACAACTGACCACTTTATATGATTTGTTAATTTAATCACTTTTAAATATATTGATAATCATTCATAAAAAGTCAAGAAGTTATTTTCAGTATACCACAGTCATTATACATTCTACAGCTGTATAAATGCATAATGCGTCAAAAGTGCTTTAATAGATTATTGGATAAATGTGCTTAAAACCTACAAAGCCTTACCTGGACTTACCTGGACTGACAAAATTCTCCTAATTGGATAAATTAGGAGAATTATGTAATAAAAATAATAAAAATTAAACTAAAATGTCAGTACTCTTTCTATTGAATAGTGCTTTGGAGAAAAAAAATATTTCTAGAGAAACATATGATTTTTCTTTTTGTTAAATATCCAGTTATCCCCATTTTATCTACAAAAATATGTTGTTCAATTTAAGTCTCATATTAAGGATACTGTACATTTACTACAAAAAGTTCAAATTGTGGTATGGTCAGATGATTATTTGTTTGTAACACGTCACTGCCCTTTTTACCAGTATTCCTCATATTAAGGGTTGTAAAGCAGTGGGAGGTTTTCTCAAACAAAACCCATAAATTTCCAATTTTTTCCCGAAAAGAAATTTTGGAATATACACTTAGCTTGCATGTCAACCTAAAATCTAATGTTTAATTCTATTGCATACAACAAAACACTTTGCTTTTGCACAAAGAGCTTATCAAATGCAGAGCTTTATATTTAATTTCTAAAGTTGAGCTAGGAAACTTCACCTTTCACAGTTCATTCTTGCCTCCGCTCCAGTTCAATGTTTTGTTTTTCCCAGGTCCACACTTGTACCTGTTTTGCTCTTACTCTAAAATTCTGGATCAGCCCCATTATGTGCAACCCCCTTAAGTACGATATAAAGAGAGCATACAAATGTGGGAGAAATGTATGTATTACTTCCTAGTATATTCATAATAAAACTAATATAATTAAGTCCTGTACGAATATACACACACATCATGATGAAGTTTTTTTGTCTTTCTACTTTTGTCATCTATTTACTTGAGTGCCCCTGCTTGAAGCAACACCACTCACAGAGTTAAATAAAGATTTTGTAAACATCTAGACCTGTTCAATTAGGTGATTAGTCAAACATCTGAATATCCGCAGCAGTAAGGAATACAGTTCAACACTACCTGTAGCCACAAATCATTCTTGTGAACTGTACATATAAGCGTGTCTAATGTTTATATAGTCATTCATGAGCCTCTACATTTACAATGGTGCATCTATTGTATTTTTAAATGTGTGTTTTTTATTGAATGTAAATGCAAATATATTCTTTATATACAGTGCTCTTCATTCTATTATACTTACACCATTCTTAATATATATTTAAGCTGTGTTTCTTTCCCTAATTGTATATTTACATACATTTGTTCTATCCAGTAAAATTAGTGAGATTGTGGATTAGGGTGTATTTTTATTTTGTCCACAAAAGGAAAAATTTTAGAATACCAGGGGCCAAACAACTCCTGGGCTTAAAAAAAAAATCAGAATTTATCAAGGCTAACAAGTATAATGCAAAACCAGACTTAGAGAAATAGGCAGCACAAATTATCCTCAGTTGGGTTGAAATGATCACACCATCAGCTCCATGCTGACCTGCGTAAAGGATGTTGATGATGGATCAATCATCAATGGACAGTGACATTTGCCGTCATGGCAGCCGTGCCCACAGACGCATAGGCAATCGTCTCTCCATTCCCATAGGCGTCTTAGTTGCTAATCAACCTGTTCCCCAGTCTGCTGCACTGATAGCAGTCACTCCTTTCCCTCCATGGGCATCTGTAAACAAAGTAAATTGAGGGAGAACAATGCCACTTACAGTATAGACATAATACATTGGTCACTCTGTTTATTGCTAGGTTGAAAGTAATTGTTCACACAGTGTAATTTGAAACAGCAATTAAATATCCTTGTGATAGATATCTAGATGCCATCTCTGGGTCTATGGGCACCCTAAGTGATACCTACCAGTACCCTCCACCAAGCATCCAAGGGCATCCAAGGGACAAGGGGCGCCACTATTCTATAGAAATGCAGAAGACACCTTCAATCGGCTCTTTCAGTAGCCTGGATGGTGTTTTTGTCCTTATTACTTTTACTGCAATCTATGTTATAAATATTTTAAAATATACGTAACAAGTCTTTATATGCATTGGGTGCAATAATTGCAAATATTTAATTCTATGTGATACTATTGATCAAATATTTTAGATTAAGCAACTATTGACCTGTGCAAGTATGTTGTTAACACCATAGTTTGTCCATGTTCACTATGTCTATATATGTTACTTTAGATTCTAAGACCCCTTCTGTTTCTATGAATTTTGTGGGGTGAAAATCGAGTTACTACCCATTTGGGGTTACTTTGGACATTCCAGAGTGGATTTCCCGGAAAAGATGTTAACCCTAGGTGTAGCATACTGTGAATAAAGTTTAATGTGTTCCACTAGTATAAATTCCATTGCATAGAGGGAAAGATAGAAATCGATTATTACTGTGCACAGTAATTTGGAATTGTAGCCCTGGGGGTTTAAATGAAGAGTCTTTCATGTTTTCTATACATGTCTGTTAATTTTACATGTCCTTTTGTATGAGCTGTTCTTTATAACTATGGACTATATTCTTAAATATTGCTGGGTTAAGGGGGTATATGCAGTTTACTTTACATCAAACTTTATATTATGTTCTCTAACATGTATGGGGATGTCAGTTTATTATACTTCTCTTTTGTTCTGGTTCAACATTGAATTGTTTTTATGTAGTAATGTGTATATTATTAAAAGGAGAGATTGGGCAGTCACTGCACCAGATACACTGTTTATAGGCACAGCAAGGGGTTGCTATGGTGATGGAGACCTGGCGGATGACTCTGCCGGTCTACCAGAAACACGCCCTGCCTAATGATTAGCTTGGGGATGGTTGCTAGAAGATGGCATAGCAGCATCGGTGTCTGAGATCATCACAGTGCTATGTGTGTCTGTTGGTGTTGGTTGGTAGGGAGGTTGGCTGCTGATTTCCCTTTAATGTAACCAGGTATGATAAGGGCCTTGGTGCTTTAAATGCTTTTTAATCCCAGTCCGGACCTGCTCATTGTCTTCCTTCCACGTAGACCAGTATGTAGTATGTGGTGGGTGTTTTGAGTAAAACTGATAAATTGTAAAGTTGATTTTATTGTTTATGCGATGTTGCTGTAGTTTGAATTTAAATAGTCCTTGTTTTCACACAAAAACACCATCATATTAGTTTGACCTTCCATTTTTAAAAGTGAAACCAAAATCCTATTATAAATATTTACTTGACCAGGAAATACATTCTATTATTCTACTGAATAAAAAAAAAACTAATTATGATATAAAACAGTGGTCGAAGTGGAAATTTAGAAGTGGGGGTATGGACATTCAGAAGTGGCGGTATGGAAACATAGGAAGTCAATGGAGTTTTGAAATGTTTCATTTACATCAGTGGGAGAAGTGCCGGTATGGCATACCCCCGTATACACCCCCACCTCGAGCCCTGATATAAAATATAAATATTTTATAATAAATTAAAACTATATCAACAGGCAAAAAGTGTATTGCAATCCATCTTGTTGCATGTATTGGATGGATTGTTGTTATTATTATTAAATAATAATTATACTTAAATATTTTTAAATTTAGAAATATTTTAATCTGCCATCCTAAGTATTTGAAACTTTATTTGTTGGTTGCAGTTAAAGTTCAGTTTTCTGTCAACCAGCAGTTTGTCGTATCAGCTCAGGTAAAGAAACTATTTAATGAAATAACTGCCACTATGTTTTATGTGCATTGGAGTGTGCACTTATTGTAATTGTTCCTCCGCATAAGAATTAACTCAAGCTGAGCAACACAAAGCTTTTCTACTCACAATACTTTTGCAGTAATATCTAATGCATTATCTGTTACAGTGAATTGAGTATATACATGAACAGTATACAAAGCAGCTGCACCCAAAGCTTTTTGTACCAAATTGCAAATATATAGTAAGTTTCATTGCATCGCATATTTTTACCAAACAGTTTTTGGGAAAAAAATGAAAGCAAAAATAATAAAATAAAAATATCAAATTGTTTATATTTGAAAATCTACAATATGTAATAGTAAATAATTTACCTTCATGTATAATTATTGCATAATAATTACCATTAAACAGAAGGAATATGAAATTGCTGCCTATGAATCTTCATTTGTGTCCAAATGAAACTAATACAAATCTTCCAAGTTACAATTTTAGTTTTTTTGTATGTTGTGTTTTTATAACAGCAAACAACGGAAGTGGTTCAAATTGTGAGTGAGATTTTGCTTTTGTGTAAAGGATAATTAAGGGCAGTATTCTACATTCCATTGATTCTACTTTACCCAGAAAGGTTTAGTCTGAAGGTTAGTATCTGGTTCATGTGACAGCAACAAACAAGCAGATCAAACAATATTAAGAATCAAATAATTGCATGAATTAATTTAATATTATTGCTTACATTCTTCCGTTTTATCTTTACTATAAAAGGTTTTGTCTGAGGATCAATATCTGATTGTGAATGTAGTAGAATGAAATATACAATATGATATCTGATTGCAGCAACCCATTCCCTATGCATTAAAGAGAGAGAAAGAAAAAAATATTTAGTATTTGAGCATAAAATTTTATTGTATGGAATTGTATAATTGAGTGGTAACCTTTCCTTATCTCGTGAGCTAGATTCAGAGCAGAAAACAGAGAACATTTTCACCTTCAAAAGTTCTTTTGAAAGCCTAACTGCCTTACTTGTAGTGTCATTTATTTATATTAAGCAGCAAACATGTCCTTTTTGTTATTTCTTCCTACCTCTAAATAAGTGGGTGTGTTTCCATGGTGATGAAAACTGCAACAAAGAACAATTAATAAAATAAAAAATAATCAGAAATAGTTACCACTTATTTACCACATCTTAAAAATTTTTTTACATTTTACAAAATATATGAAATATGTTTATAACAATTTCTGTCTGCATAAGCTGGAATTTATTGGAGAACACGACTATTCATGTTTTAAAGAATTCTTGAACTATTGTAAAAGGAAAAGTTAATTGCCCAACATGTTTACAAAGAGTATCCCAAAAGGGTAAATGTCTTGTGAACACGCAGAACAACAATAGGCCGGTAAATCGTAGTCAACAGAACAGACCAGGTGGCCTCAATATCTGTTCCACTGTCTAGGATATTCCCCCTCTTGCACCCATGCTACCTTGTGAGATCACGCTAATGAAGTAAATTTTAAACAAACCTGAGGTTTGTTTTTATGTATACTTGTCTTTATACCAAGGTTTTGTTGCTCAATGTATTGACAGGGAAAACAAGGAAGTTAAACAGCAGTAGCTAAGGATGACTTGAAGAAAGGTCACAATCATAGAACCATGATATCCATTCATACTACTCTACCTTAACTGACTTCAAATGGTGACAGTTTAAAAGTCAGTTGGTCTGCATACCTTTTAAAATTGTCAGTAGTATCATATATGTTCATATATGAAATTGTTTGATGGCACTAAACTACCTTATAAACTACAGGGTAAATATGTTCTAAGGAACAGAAACATAGAGATGAAGTTAAGAAACTTTGGAAATTGAATCAATTATAATGGTATTTTATACTTAGCAATATTTTCAGTCAAGAGGATGAATTTGGAGCAACATAGTTCCTAAAATTGACTGTTACTGAAATGTAGCAATATTCACTGAACAGTAAAATATCTTTTTAATTCTTATATACATATAAGATGGAATTTTATATTTGAACATATTTATTCATAAATGAAATGTCATGTAATTGACTCCTAATTTAATTATTTCTGCTTAGTGATATGTAGAAAGACATATTGTATATTTGATAAAATATATGTATATATATATATATATATATATATATATGTTCAAAATGTATTTTGTGCTGTATACTGTACATTGTATAATGTAAAACATAGATGGGTAATCTAGAGGGGAGAAATCAATGGAAAGTTCTGCTTGTAATTATCATACAGAAAGATATAGTGCTATAGAATACCTTTTAACAAATGTAATCAAATTATAGCTAATGTTTATACTATATGTGGTGT
>JABWIB010000342.1:44253-56761 GCA_016617825.1 Platyplectrum ornatum
CTCGCACTCTATAGTCTAGAAACAGCACTGAATGTTCCTAATTACTCTACATCCTGTCCTATGATATTTATTTGTTATTTTTTCTACTTTATATGTTGAATTAATGAGAATGAACCAGGCTACAAATTCTTTTTATCGAGATTAAAAAGAGCACATTTTGAACACCCTTAAACCTCTTAGTATTAGTCTAAGTCTGCCAAATACCTTTCAAAATACACCATATCCCACCATCTCCAATTTGAAAAATTTTACAGATTCTTCCCCTCGTACTGTGCAAATCCTCATCTCTTAAATTATTTTCACCTTTATATTCATGGTCAAACATCCTCAAGGTGTCGCTTTTAAATTACTGACGGAGGTACAACCTAAACAATTCTTACTTTCTGTATTGTTAAATGTCCACAGCAATGAAAGTCCACACAGCCAGGTTTCTTTCAGTATAGGTTGATGTTTTGACCTATACTAATAGAATAAGAAACATGGCTATGTGGACCTTGATTGCTGCAGACATATAACAATACAGAAAATAAGGATTGTTTAAACACTACAAACTTGTTTGCAGCAGCAGTAAAATGCCCACTTTCTCATTTTATTATTAAACACCCATTCCATTAGTGGGACATATGTAGAAGCCAATACACTGCACTACAGTAGGTCTAAGTGCATAATATTAGGACTATGGACTGGATTCAGACTTAAGGCACTATTGACTCACTTATGACTTACTGAAGATTGGGCAAAGCCATGTGAAATTGCTGGGCGTTAATTTCATTAGTTGCAAACAATATTAGAGTTGAGTGATGATGATTACTAGTCCAACTCTAATAACAGTGTAACAGTAACACTGTTCAGTATCTGTGTGCAAAATGCAAAAACAGTATTCTCCCTGCATGCAAAGAATAACATTCATTTTACCTCTCTTGCAATTCCACATAGTTTCACCCACACTTGAGTAAGTTATGAGTCAATAGTAAGTCTGAATCTGTTCCTATAACCCACAGTTAAAATCACCATAGAAGAAAAATCTTTACAAACCTGTGTAAATAATATTTCTGCATTTCATTTTACAAATAGAATGGTAGGTTAGCTCCGGATAAAAAAACAGTGTACTAGCTTTTTCCCTTTTGCTCATTAACATAAAAATTTACTTGAATCAGGGCCGTTTTAAGTTCTTTACAGGGGGCGCAACACTGAGCAGTGCGCCTGCGGTGTCAAAAAGGGGAGGGGCTTGTGCGTGGCTGGGGGTGGGCTTATCTGTAGCAAGGAAGGAGCTCTGAATTCATAAGGTATTCACATGCACCCCATTCACACCTCTCCCTGCAACAGGCACACCATTCACACCTCTCCCTGCAACAGGCACACCATTCACACCTCTCCCTGCAACAGGCACACCATTCACACCTCTCCCTGCAACAGGCACTTTATTTAGACCTCTCCCTGCAACATGCACCCCATTCACACCCAGGGCTGCCATCGGGGGGACAGCCGGGCCTACAGTCCCGGGCCCGTCTGTCCCTCCACCCCCCAGCAGTGGCCTGGCGCCTTGTACTGGTGCCATTATTGGCGTCTATGTGCGTTTAAATAGGCCGACGGTCTCCCGCAGTGGCGTTGTGACGTCACGACGTCCTGGCTATATGTGGGGGGCCCGGCAGCCTGGGACTTTGTGAGTCCCAGGCCCGGCCGATCGTGGCGGCCCTGTTCACACCTCTCCCTGCAACATGCACCCCTTTCACACCTCTCCCTGCAACTGTCACTTTATTTAGACCTCTCACTCCCGTTCACATCTCTGGGAATGAATAGAAAAGAAATGAAAACTAAGACAAAATGGGCATACAGGGGGATTAGGAAAACTGGGGGGAAAAAGGCCACAGGAGGTGTCATTTCCTACTACTGGTGTGTGTGTTGGGGGGGTTAGGGGTTATGTTTCCGGGGATTTTAATGAAGAGGTATTAATCAAGGGGGTGGGGGGGCACTTTTTGACTCTTCGCCCTGGGAGCCATAAAGCCTAGAAACAGCACACCAATGTGTGTAAAACCTAAACAAAACTAACTACCGTGTTTCCCCGATAAGACACTGTCTTATTTTTTTTTTTTACAGACAAAAACACCATAGGGCTTATTTTTGGAGTAGGGCTTATTTTATTGACCTGCTTTTAATCCAATCATGGCCCCCCAAAAGCTGCTGACATTATGACACCTCATTGTTCCCCAAGTGCTGCTGACATTATGACACCTCATTGTTCCCCCTGCTGACATTATGACACCTCATTGTTCCCCAAGTGCTGCTGACATTATGACACCTCATTGTGATTTAGATAGGGCTTACTTTCGGGGGAAGGGCTTACTTTAGACAGTTTACTGTAAAATAGGATAGGGCTTATTATCAGGGTAGGTCCTATCATAGGGGAAACATGGTATTTATTAATGTGTGTATATCTGTCTTCATGACACACATATGGTACAGTACTATATATTAAAGTACGGATTCACACTGAAATCCCATGTGCCCATATTTTAACAGACAATCGTATACTCTGTATACTTTGAAACATCAGCAATACAGATCTCTGCTTTACAAATATAAAATATGTTATACATCAGCAAAGTACTGCTGAGCAGGGTCAGACATACATTTTATAAAACTGTGGGAAACAGCCCTTATTTTTCATAGCTTGGTTTAGGCAAAGCATTATGTAGTCTTGACAAATAACAAAATATAACAAATAACAAAATATAACTGGAATGAGAAATGGCATTAATTTCTCAACTAAATCGTCTAATACAGTTAAAGCTTCACATTTCCAGTTAACATAATATTTTCCCAATTTGAATTACTTTAAATTTTCAAAAATGTATCATTTAAACTGTATTTGGTGAAGAAAACGAAGGTTTACAGTACAGTACAAAGACGTTAGTCTCAACATTTATCATTGCACATTATCATTGCACATTTTGAAAGCCCTAAAATAAAGCAAATCATTTATGTATCTCAAACGTCTACAAATATGTTTTATAGGTAAACAATGACAATAGCAACATTATTTTAATCTGAAAAAATTATCAACTAGATTTCCCTTTTTTTAGAAAAAAAACCATTGGAAACTAGATTATTTAATCTTGTGGGAGCATAGGCACCCCCTGGCTATTTTGTACAATATATTTGCTATTCACTACATTATGCAACCTCAGAACGGTATGGCAGAGGCAGTATAATTATGTGGGAAAGGGGAAAAAGGGTAGAGGGAAGGGGACACAAACTTACAGAAATTGAAGGATATTTGTTCCTCAAACAATAATATTTGAGAGAATGGAGAAAGTTTCTTTTACACGTAAAAAGTTTGGTACAAACTAAAGACTACTCCTAGATTTTCTTTATCAGTATAAAAATATCAAATAGAGGAAAAAGATTGGAACAAGGATGAGTAAGGGTCCACAAAAATCTTGGGGCCACTAAGTTGATATTGGGTAGTAGTTGTTCCCGAAATAAGAATCACTTTTAATTTTAAGACTGAATTTTAAGGCTGAGTTTAGCCAAAAGGAGACAAGATATAGCAAGATTAGAAGTATGGGGTTAAAAGCAAAATCTTGGGAGAACTAAGCTAATATTAGGCAGTGTATGAACCACTTCCCAAACTTAAGTGTCACGGGCAGCGAGGAAACTGAATCCGAGTCGTGGGACGAGGCTGCCCTCTGCTACACCAAACGAGCCGGCTAGATGTTACGTAGTAGAAGGAGCATGCAGATTGGGGTGCAGCAAACAGTAGGTTATTGCTGGGTAAATGACCAGATCCCAGAGAAGAGCAAGTAGGGAAAGCAACACAGCAGAGGCAAGCTGCAGCAACCTGAAAGCCAGGAAGTACTTGCCGTGTGGAATCTCAGGAAACACAACAGGCAGCTAGGAAAAGGCAGGCCATGAATCCACAGGAAACACAATGTTCTAGCACTGTCTGGCAGGAAGGAAGTCAGTTAAATACCATTAGGTGACACCTGATTGGTTTCCAGCAGCAGCAGTTTGGGAGGAGTTAGAGAATTTTTGAAAAAGTGCCCAAAGCCAAGATGGCTGCTGCAGCACTTCCTGTTTCAAAACAGACCTTTGCTGCCTACAGAGGTACTGGAGACTCTACCAGTCACCCTTGCCAGCCTCCAACAACCCAAACCACCCCCAGAGGGACCCCGCCAGAGCACCCGAGCAGGTAAATCTGAGCACTGGAGTACTCCAGCAAACCGGAGCGTGACATTAAGGCTAGGATTACTCCTTGGTTAAGACAGAAATAGGGAAAAAGAACACAATGATAATATTAAATCCCCCTCCCCCCAAAATGAACCATCAATATTATTATCATTTATTTATTTACTGATTGTCTTATAGATTGCCTTATAGATGTGGTATGAAATTCAATGATATTATTTGTAATGTACAAATAAAAATGTTGCCTAAATTCACTAAGCAGGGATTTTGCTGGGGATTTTAAAAAGTGGGGATTTTGCCCACAGCAACCAATCAGATTTGAGCTTACATTCTCCAGTATGTAAAATGAAGCTGAGAGCTTGAATCTGATTGGTTGCCATGGCCAAAATTCCCACTTTTTCAAATCCCCGCTTAGTGAATTTAGGCCCATATGCTTTCTCTCTATTTTTCCCTTTGAATATATTTGTAGCACTGGAGAGAGTTCTGAACTACAGAGGAGCATCAAGTTTAAAAGAACACTGACAACTCTTTTACTACAAACTCTTTTTCACTACAAACTTTGTAACAGTTTACAAATGTTAAGTATAGCCAATTTTTTGCCGATCATCACATATTCATTTATGCTATTAGTATACAGCTGTAGTCAGGGGCGTAGTTAACGGTTCATGGGCCCAGGTGCAAAAGGTCGGTTTGCCCCCCCCGCTGATATATATATAAAAAAAATTCTATGTATGTATGAATGTGTGTATGTATGTATGTATGAACTTATGTATGTATGTATGAATGTGTGTGATTATGTATGTATGAATGTGTGTGAGTATGTATGTATGAATGTGTGTGTGTGTATGTGTGAGTATGTATGTATGAATGTGTATGCATGTATAAATGTATGTATGTATGTATGAATGAATGTGTGTGTGTTTATGTATGTTTCAATGTGTGTGAGTGAGTATGTATGTATGAATGTGTATGTATGTATGTATAAATGTATGTATGAATGTGTATGTATGTATAAATAAATGTGTGTGTATGAATGTATGTATGTATGCATGTATGTGAGTATGTATGTATGTATGTATAAATGTATGTATGTATGTATTAATGTGTATGTATGAATATGTATGTATGTATAAATGTGTGTGTGTATGTATGTATGAATGTGTATGTATGTATCAATGTGTGTGAGTATGTATGTATGTATGAATATGTATGTATGTATGTATGTATAAATGTATGTATGAATGTGTATGTATGTATGTATGTATAAATAAATGTATGCATGTATGTGAGTATGTATGTATGAATGTGTATGTATGAATGTGTATGTATGTAAAAATGTATGTATGTATAAATGTATGTATGTATGAATGTGTATGTATGAATGTGTATGTATGTATGTATAAATGTGTGTGTTTATGTATGTATGTATGTATGTATAAATGTGTGTGTATGTATGTATGAATGTATTTATGCATGTATGTGCATATGTATGTATGAATGTATATGTGTGTAAGGAGAGGGGGAGAGAGGGGGATGTTTTCCAGGTATTGGAGGGGGAGCAGCAGGTGGGAGAGATCTGTGGCTTTACAGCTCCAGTGCTTCAGATCGCTGCTGCGGTGCCGCGATCGCGTCTTTTTTTTTTTTCATTCTTCTTTTTTTTTTTGTAACTTTCCCTATGATTCCTTTGGCCCCCATAGCTCAGGGGCCCCATAGGTCAGGGGCCCGGTCGCAGCCGCGGCCGCTGCTACCCCTATTGCTACGCCACTGTCTGTAGTATTAATTACTATAACTGAGTCACATTCTCAGGGTTAATTGTTAATCAGTGCTGGTTCTTCCTATTTTTTTGTGTACTGAGAAATATTGACACTGTTACTCTCAAAATCTATGATATTTAAGTTATTATTATATATTTCAATGTGTGCTTCCAACTCTTTTTCTCTTTTATTTCAATTTGATATTGGTGTTCATTAACAGATTGTGGAAATTTACACCTGAACAAAACCAAGTTGCAGGGGTGTAACTACAAAAGGCTGGGCCCCATAGCAAACCTTTCAACAGGGCCCCCCCCCCCCCTTTTTTTTAACTTCAGTAAAACATAACAATCTGGCCTTTCATTTAAGGGATCCTGTTCCCAGACCTCTGACTGCTGGGGAGCCTGGGTAATCCGGCAATTGGGCCAGCGGGCCCCCTATGGCTGCAGGCCCCATATCTGCCGCTATGGCTGCTATAGTGGTAGTTACGCCCATGCCAAGTTGCAAATGCCGGGTAAGATACTATTAACAGTACATTGGTTTTGAGTGGTTATGTTCACTAACTCCATACTTCATTACAATATAAACATAAAGATATGCTATATGTGAATACAGTTTGTGCAAAAGCATTTACCCAGAATGCAAAACAATTCATGCAAGCCCCTCGGCTGCCGCCCCTTGGCGTGGCCTAATCTACTAGTGTACTCAGCACTTTTCAGGGAGGAGATGGTGATCAGCACATACACAACCTAGGTAAGTAGCATAATGTAAGTAGCATAACCATCAAGGGGGCCACAAAGACAAGCAAGTGCCCACAATTCTAATCATAAAATGGACTAAACTGGAGTAACCTTTTTATTATAAATGTTTCTTTGACTATTGGTGCAACTTTCTATTAGCAATTCAATAATATTATTGTAGTACATATAATTGTATATTTATATTACATTAGTATATCTACTTGTAGAAGATCTATTTCAACTCGAACGATTCTTAATTAACCCTGCTTGTTTCATCACTAACAAATGACATTTTTATTCTAGATAAAGCTGTAATTATACATGCTTAGGGACTATCAATGTTCATGAAGTATCATAAGAAAATGAAAAATGCATTATTTATATGAACATTTAAAACTGGTGATTAAAAATACACACATATACACACACACACACACACACACACACACTAGTACTGTCAAAAGTGCAAGAGGCTATATAAAAAAGGATTTTAAAATACATTTTACTATTTTAATTAATGAAATATCTGAGCTCTTACAGGCAAAACATTTTGGTGTTCTGCAGGGTCAGGTATAAAACAAACCCTTTGAATAGTCACATAGTAACCTATGGATAAAAGTTGTACTTTCCATTCGCAATAAAGCCATGGATAGGCATGCAGATTGGGTTGAAGAGGAGACAGGTGACTCATCTGTTTTCATACAGAAACATATCCATGTGACTAACTTAAGGTAGGGCCCACACAAAAAAAGCAACAGGGGAGTTCTATTCAGAATTTGGAAGCCAGAAATCTGGCTTCTACGTCATGTACATAAATCCCATATATATGATAAAAATTTAATTCCTTTGACCATTATTAATTTAAGGATTAAAAATCATAAATTGATAATTAAAATGAAAAGGTATTGTAACAAATGTTATTGTGGATCCAATGCTTTCATAAATTTACACATTTTAGTGTAACATAAAAACACATAGAAAAACACATAATAATTGATCGTTGCAGATGGGCTGTGATTGGCAGTGGACATTTTACAGTACTTTTACTGTCTTTTGAAGTTGGACCAGGCTGGTTTGGCACCTCTAGCACCAAGGGAGAAAAGTAGAAGGTCTAATACTTCAAATAAGTATTTACTTTTTAATCATGTTTTTGTCACACCACCAGTTTTCATATTTGCAGTTTGAATCTCAGATTATAGCTGAAGGACCTGATCCAGTGTTTGGGGCTGCAGCGAGCATCCGCACACTCTGTGCGATCCAGAGGTTGGGTGTTTCAGCTAAAACAACAACCACCTCTGAATAGCACGCAGGGAAACTGAGTATCCCATACTCACATAATATTTTTTTTTTATCAATAGCCTTGCATGCCACTACTATGTCAGAATTTAACTATGAAATAATGGTAAAAATAAAAAAACTAAACATTTTAAAGAAATCACAAAACACATTTTTGCAACTATTTTTTTTTCTATTTTTATTATTTTTTTTTACACTTTGAAAGCAGGTCATCTGCAGACACTAGCACTATGCCATGACACGGTACAAGCATGGGATGGATGCCGAAGGTGCATTCCTTGCAAAACCGCATATTTATATCTCTCATTATATCTCTCATTTAAATATGTGTTTTAGGACATGGAGGTGCAATTAGGTGGCTGGGCACCTGTGTACAGATCAGCGTTTCTCTGCGCATCCATCTGTTTTCATGGCGAATGACCCACTCTGGATCAAGTCCAAACATCATGTCAGTGGTTTGGAGGTGAGGGGGAGCAAACGGTAAAAAATATTGGTGAAAAATGTGTTCAGACACGGATAAATCTTCTGGATCTGTGTGCAAGCTAAGTAACTAACAATTCAATTTATGTATTCATATACTTTTGGATCAGATCAATGACAACTAAAACAGTCAGAGATAACTATGGAATGCAAATTAATATAAATATGAACTAAAGAACATGAACCCATTTCCACATAATTCAAACATTAAATAAGATTTCTTTATGCTACAAAACACTGGCCTTACATTTGAATAATGGTCTCTTACATATTTTACCCTTGAACATGTTTTCTTGTGTCCAATGTTAATGGTTGTTTCTCTTTAGAAGATAATTTATGGATACAATTTATTCTATATTTTGTCAGACTGACTATTGCAAGAGAATTGAATAATGTTTAATTGCCTTATTTTACATAATACATACACATATACATTAAAGGTATCTGAGGTCTTTAAAATACATGTCTTAATACTTGTAAATCTCTTAAACAAACATTCACTTAAATTGTTCTTGTATTTTGCATTAGAGGAAATAATTTTACTACCATTCCATGCAGAAATAAAACAAAATCATTGACACATTAACACAAATTTGTTTTTATTTAAATATCAATATTCAATAAACTTCTGTTGCCTTGGTGGGTCACAAAAGATTTGAAAGCCTCAGGGGACCTGATACCTTCTCTCACCTCTCTTAAGGTCAAATAAATTACCTTCTATGTTTTTGTGAGACATTTTGCAGACCATAAGCAACATTCAAGGCCATACAATCCTTTTTTTCATTTACAGGGTATATTTATCATATCTGGCATTGGTTGTGGCATTATATATACATCATGATTCTCTTAAAGTGCAATGATCCTGACTAGTATACTTGTGGTATTATATATATTCCATCAATGACTGATATAATCTATGAGTTATAACTGTGAAACTTTTAATTGTCAACCAATGACTTTTGAGATGGCAAAATTGGTATCCTGTATATATCAAGGTCAAAGAAAGAAAAGAAGAGAGAGGGCTGTCCAATGGCATAGTTATTAGGGGTGCGGGTGAGATCACCTTAATGTATTTTAAAGAGTTTTGAGAAGATATCTCTTGTTCTTCCATGGTGGTCATTCTTTTTATTTAAGTAAGTCGTTTATTGTACATTCTATATTCAATGTGTTTTCAGAACAGGTGTTACCTCTGCTTCTTGATACAGCCTACGTAACCTGAGTATACTTTTTTATAGTTTACAAGGAAATAATCCAGATTTTATTTTTATAAAATTCTCCAACAAGCTTTTCTCTTCTGTCAACCAATCAATCTTCTTTTTAAAATACTAAATTTACTAAGCAGGGATATTGCCCATAGCAACCAATCAAATTCAAGCTATCAGTTTTATTTTACATACTGGAGAATGTGAGCTTGAATCTGATTGGTTGCTATTGGTAACTTCCCCACTTTTCAATCTCACTGCAATCTCCACATCTCAAACTATCATACCTTGAAAGAAGATAATGATAGTTATACTCGGTGGCATATACTGCAGGAAATGATAGAATGGAAGATCAAATTACAATTAACCCTGCTTTTCGCATGAGATATATTGACAACACGGATAATACAACACTCTGGAGCACAGCTTGGCAGGAATGAGTTAGAATGACTGTCAGCAGAATATTACGCACTGGATTATTTTTAGTAGAATGTTGTAACATATTTTACAAAATCCTTTTAAGAACAAAGTATACTTTTCCAAACAAACTGAAATTATTACTCACTTGATCAAACGGACCATTCTGTTTCATAAGTACAATGCTTTTGAAGAGATCAATAAATCATTATTTTGAAAAGCACTAAAAATGGCTCCATTCACTGAGCAGTTTCTATGGACTCCCACATGCTGCAATGCTGGGCCAAAATTTAAGTGGAACAAAAATTTTTCATTCTGGGTTTGCACTGTTAATGTGTGTTTTGCATTGATGGGAAATAAAGACCCTTTTGTTTTCTAAAACAAAAGGCAAAATAATATAAATGTTAGCTATAAATTTAGGATTGTATGTATGTATATATATATATATATATATATATATATATATATTGGAAAAACTATTGTTGCAAAATTGCTTTTTCAATGTTAGAACATCAGTTATTTTGTTTAATACTTAATGAAACTGTTTATTTTAGCTATTAAGTTTTATAGTATCTAATAATAAAGGGAACGTAGGATTGTAGTTTGTCTGATAGCTGGAAGCACAGCCAAACAAAATAAACATGTGCATTAAGGAAATCATTGGACTCACAAAGGCACATTACATAAACAGGAATTAAAAAAGCATGCATACTCTTTTGTTTTATCCAACACAATATGCAATTATGTATCTATTTCTAAAGAGCAGAGATACTATTTTATTGTTTGACTAGAAATAATTTATGACATAACCTTACAATTAAATAATCTGTGTTTACACAGAGTGGAGCTTTTACATGAAACTTTTACATATTCCTCTGATTAAAATTAAAATAAACAATGTTAAAAAAGTACCATATTTTACTTGCATTAATTGAATGCAATTAGGAAATACACTAATGCTTGAAAGTGTAACCTGTAATACATTTTGGTTTAGTAGTAATAGTAATAATAACACTGAATTAGCTGCATACACAAACATGGCTTAAATAATATAAAAAGTCAACATAAATATTATGCTTAGATTTAGCATAGTACTTGACTTCTTAAACACATCCTCATAATGTTAAGCAGGAAGTGACGGGAACATTTAGGACTTGAGGCTGTGAATTGTATCACACCGTAATACAGTATATTTCAGAATTTCTTGACTCTCTAGAACATTTAAGAATCGGCAAGTATAATATAAAGTTATGTACTTATTCCAATCGTGGCATCTTGACCGGTATGTACATGGTGTTTCATGCAATGGAAAGGGAGGATGTATGTAGTCGAAGCAAGCACATCATGCACACAGCTAAATGCAGAAGTATTGTTTACATCCATATATTTGCGCAGTCTGTGCCCATCCATGTGACTTTCTCTGACCTTTTAAGGAGCATTTCATTTGAATTAATATGCAATACAAAAGTTAAAGCATATTGGCATATAGTTTATAAGTATTATTGGAAATGTAAGTATAACTGCATATGTCAGTATAAAAATACTGGTATTATAATGCACTACACATAACTCAAATATAACATGCAGTCTTTACCACAATGGTGTTCCAATGAAGGCTGATGGACCTAGGCCTAAATTTACTTATTTTGTTGCCCATTGCAACCAATCAGATTCAAGCCAAAAACTATGTAGAATCAGTTATCCCAAACTTCCAAAAGTATGATTGGAACAATCCCCTTGACAATTGTATCCTTTGATGAATTACAGACAGGTGATGCACAATGGCGTTCTCCCTTTTCCTAAAATAACCACTAACGCCCTTATAAAATCTCTGCATAATTCTTGCAAATTATTACCAGTTCATAAAGTATGTTGAAATGTTTTACAATTTAACATGCCATGCGTATCTATCTCCCCTTATAGTTTCAGAATGGGTGGTCTACCCAGCTCAAACTGCCATAGGTGTGGTCATCCAGAGACGGACCTTTTCCACTGCTTTTGGTTCTGCCCCATTATACAAGGCTTTTTGTTATGTATCCATAGATACATTTATTCTCTTAAGCTCATTCTCACTCCCTCGCCTGAATGGGCCATTAGCATACTCTCTTATAGAGATGAGCGGGTTCGGATTCTTGAAATCCGACCCACCCGAATTTAGGGGATCCGAGCGCGGAACCGAGCGGCTCGGAACTCTCCTGCCCGTTTGCGAGCCTCGCTGACGTCGAACGTCAGCGCCGCAGCATCGGATTTATGCCAATGGTTCGCCATTATTAATTTTTTTTTTTTATCAGACACTGCGGACGCTGTGAAAGGCAGGTAAGAAGGTGGACGTATGGTGGGGGGAGGCTGGTATGAAGGTGGACATGTGGTGGGTGAAGGCTGACATGAAGGTGGACATGGGGGGAGGCTGGCATGAAGGTGGACATGTGGTGGG
>JABWIB010000342.1:97617-137944 GCA_016617825.1 Platyplectrum ornatum
AAGTGATTGACACATAAATATTATGTGCCATAAATTGCACTTCATTAACAATATTTACCAGTAACCAGACTTCTAATTGGAAGTTTTTTCGTCAATGGATATCGTCAGCATTCGTCAGACATTACATATCGTCAATACAAATCGTCACTTACTGAATACTATACATCACCAGTCATTGACGATTTCAGATCACTNANNAACGCTGACGATATGAAATCTCAGCAAAAATCGTCAGTTAGTGAATTCCCCCCCAAATCCTCACCCATGTGCCTGACACTAACACAGTTCCCCTCAAATTATAGCAATATAGCAGGTGTTCCCATATGGGTTCTAAAGCAGTAAAACATATTGAAAATGCTAATGCTAATAAAAATGTTTATTAAGCTATTAAAGAACAATGAGTAACCTTTACTGGGTAAAGCTATTTCCGACAGGTCAAAGACCAGTTAATAATTATGACTCATGGGCCTAAATTCACTAAGCGGGGAGACTACAGGGGAATTGAAAATTGAGAATGGTGCCCATTCCAACCAATCAGATTCGAGCTCACATTCTCCACTATGTAAAATGACACTGAGAGCTTGAATCTGAGAGGTTGCTATGGGCAACATCCCCAAGTTTCAATTCCCCTGCAATCTCCCTGCTTAGTGAATTTAGGCCATGATGTGGAGGAATATCTAACTACCTTTAAGGGAACAGCCAAGCATAAGGATTCTTGCAGAGAAAATACTTTAATGCAGATGCTGAGGACTCACTTAAGCATAAAATTGTCAGTTCAAGCCTAATGAGTGCACTGTAGAGTTCACTCCCTGAGAAGCCATCCAGTTTACAAATGAACATCATCCACCCGACCAAAAATGGTCACAGAAAGAGAGATTAACCAAACCACTTATGGTTAAAAAAAATAAATAAGCATTATCTGAGGTGTTAGCCCAGGATGTTGTGCAAGTGGGCGAGTTATGCATCTTGTTGGGTCCTTAGGTGCTGATGTATGTCTGATCAGGAGCGCCGGAACTTTTTTCACTGGGGGGCTAGTCTCCCCCCTCTCGCGGCGCCCCCCCCATCTCTCACGGTGCCCCCCCCCCCACCACCACCTATCCTAACGGAGCCCCCCAGCAGTAATTGGAGTGCCTGTCACTGTGACAGGCACTCCAGTTTCAATGTAAGATTGGGAAGGTGCTCAGGGAGCACCTTACGCGATCTTCCACAGAGCTGCAGCACTCCGGGGGTAGGGCAGGGAGAGCGCCCCCTCACCCCCCTATTCCGACGCCTATGTATGTCTTTATTGAGAATAAATAAAGCAATCCTGACTGGCCTGGAAACCCCTTTTATGCCTAGCCTCCTGAAGGAACTGAGCAAGATTTTGAAGGTTACTTACCTTTAGATATCTGTTTACTACCCTCAGATTGATGTCTTTATATACTGTATAAAAAGCATGCAAAAATGTTGCTATGTGGATTACTGTCAAAGCATCTTTCTGCACCTGGGAGCTATTTTTTGGGGGGAATACGAAACAATTTATTAATATGAAAAAAGTTTGGAATTGATGTAGAGTTTTTGGAGATGCATTTTACAAATGAAATGCATGGAGTTGGATGTTGGATGTTCTACTTGTGTCTGTGTGGGTTTTCTACAGGTTCTCCAGTTTCCTCCCACATCCCAAAAAAACATGCTGGTATATTAACTGACAGCTAAATTGTCCCTAGTCCCTAGTCTATGAATATCCACTAGTTAAACTAAACATTTAGGGGTATATTTACTAAGCGGTGAGATTGCAGTGAGAATGGAAAGTGGGGATGTTGCCCATAGCAACCAATCAGATTCAAGCTCTCAGTTTCATTTGACACACTGGAGAATCTGAACTGGAATCTGATTGGCTGCTATCTGCAACACCCCCACATTTCAATCTCCCTGCAATCTCGCCGCTTAGTAAATATACCCCTTAATCTTAATCTTTAGCTATTCTTACAATGTACTAGCTTATATCTTTCTAAACAAGGTACGATTCAAAAAGCCACTTACTTGACAAACTTTACACAGTCATTTCTTATGCATGTTATTTGTAAATAATATTTTCAGACTGTTTCCCTATAAAACAACACACAGAATACATGTTTTTATTTTGTTATTTTAAAGGCACTAAAAAAAGCAAATTGTAAGACATAACAGGCACATTTAGATTATTCTGCGAACACATTAAGTGAAACAGTGAACATATCAAAACTGTGCAATTTCACAGACAGCCATTCTTATTTCCCCTGCAGCTCATGTTGATTCTGGATGTCGTTTTCCTTCTCAATCTTGGGCTGCATTATAAAACGTGGGACGTTGCCATGAGCTCTGGGCGAGGAACATGAATCTGCTTGAGCTGCCTGAGGCTATACTGTTCTCTGGAGTCATCTGGATTATCAGTTTGCTAATGTACTGATATATGTGTAGGTATCTGACTTTGAGTTATTGCTATTCATAAAGTAACCAAGAAAGATAAAAAATATTGTATTACAGACATTTTGCCTGTTTATTTTTTCTATATTATATCAAGTCATTTGTCAGTTTTTACATATGTTCCTTCTTATGACTTTCACAAGTTTTTTTTTTAGTCAGTTCAATTTATGGCTTTATTTGTAGTTGTTTATATTTCGTAATAAGATTTATTACGAAACTTCCCATGATTGATGAGTGTGCTGTGTTTAGACCGACCCTTTTACTTATTATTGTTATTATTATTATTATTATTATTATTATTAATAAACCTAGAAATAAAAAGGTTTAAGAATACATTATACAGTATTAAGGTACTTTTAACTAAATTGATTGGAATTTCAGTTAATTTAAATACAGAGGTGATTAGTTGCTTACTAGTACAAGAAGCATTTAGCACATAGACCATTTTTGTTATTTGAACTAAATAGACATACAGTTTTAACTGTATTGTGGAGGACTGCAGAACTGATGTGATCACTTCACATCAATTCTGAGGCTCTCCACAAAACAGCTAAACATAGGTATTACTTTTGTTCAAATAGCAAAACAGTCTACATGCTAAATGCTACCACAACCGACTGAATCCTCCACTTTCTGGTCACGCCACTATCTATTTTTAAATTTTATTAATGAATTTGACAATTTACCCATTTATTATTCTATGATTTCCAAGGCTCTCCGCGCAACCCAGTTTTCTGATTTTCTACCAGGACCCTGACCCAATAAATTTTAGGACCATACCTATACCTCTCACCAGGACCAGAGACAAAACAGGCCAACACTTCTTACCTGGACTTTTTTGCCTAAACCAGAGGCACTGCATGCCATCCTTCTACTCTTAGGTTAGTAATATGCTGCATGGAGAAGGAAATGTTAGGTGTAGGGAAAGGTTAAGATTAGGCTATGGATAGGGGTGGATTAGTGAAGGAGATGGTTAGGGTTAGGCTGCAGGAAGTGGATTGGATAGACATGGGGAAAGTTAGGGTTAGTTTGCAGGGAGGCAGTTATTCATAGAAGGGGTGGGTTGGGACTAGGCTTCAGGGAGAGAACTGATTGTAGAAGGAGAAGATTTAATGTTAGGATAATGGAAGGTGAATTTCAGGGTGAGAAATTGGGAGTTGGGAAAAACTCCTATTGGTGCTAGGATTTGTCACTTTATGGAGTGTAGTACACTGTGATGGTTTCTTTATTGATTGAAGACTCTATGTTGTATGGTTGCCAGTAAAGATCCTGTCAAAATAATCCCTGACCATTGGCCATGAGCATTTGTTAGATTTTCTTTAATTAACCACATAAGCCTAAGGGCAGGTAAGCAATGATTGAAATATGAAGAAATCCCATACTTGGGATTATAAAAGAAGACAAGGCTGGCTAATACAAACACATGCCTTTGATTTACCTTGTGCATCCATAGCCACCACATATTTCTATGTGTATTAAAGGTAAGTGCTCTCACTGCCCTCCTTTTTTATATCTGCATCTCAGAAAGACATCTAACGTGCACATGCAACCCTATAAAATCTTCATGATGGCAATAGCAAAGACTGACGACCCAATGCCTTTATGTCTGATCAACAACTTGTCAAATAGAAGCAGGATAGGAGGGTTTACTTGGGTACCACTTCTACTGAGAAAGAATTAAGTCTGGTAATTGAGATGTTGACAAGGGTCATGCAGCCTGCAGCTAGCTTTTTTTCTATTTTATGATGGAGCTCTATGAGAAATTGGAAAGCTGACTTCAGGTTTATTTTCTAGGTATCTGTTACAAAACTGAATCACCAATGGGGAAATTTACTAAGGGGTGAGTTAGAGTGGGATTTGATCTCAATGCATCTCGAGATGATGTCGTCGACATAATGGAATCACTATTAGTCTTAGTACCTTAATCGTTTTTATCTCTCTGTTTAATTTGATTTTGTGAGTTTGCAGTGAGATGAGTTCATCTCACCTATAAATGTTGGATTTAGGCCCAGCGTGATTGGTCATCTCGTCTTGTTGTTTAACATCTTGCCTCCTTCAATTAGCATTAAGTTTGTTAATGAGTGAATGACTGTAAATGATCTGTACCACCATTAAATGCTTTACTAAGAGTTAAGAGAGGGTAAGTTTTGGGTTTGGTGTTTGAGTGTATTTGTTAGTGTGTGTGGTAGTGTTAGTTCTTATGCCTGTCTGTTTGTTTACATGTGTTTCTGTCATTATTTGTGTTTTTTGTTTGTTTGTTTTCGCTTTATTTTCCAATTTATTTTTCGGATTATACGGCTAGTGGCAGTGGTCAGGATCAGGGCCCAGTTGACAATGAGGCTGCCAGTCCGCATAAAGTATAAGGAGTATGAGGTGTTGTTGGGCAGTATCAGTCCCTCTAAAATCATTGAAGTATAATGTACCACTGGAATCAAAATGCATCCAGTAATCAGGAGTTGATGTGTTGTGATGTTTATGGATTTGTTGCTTAAACAGTGACAGTTAGTTAGTCCTTCTGTGAATGGTTTAATGGCTTTTAATTTCAAAGATACTTACTTTTTGGGTCACAGGCACTTATTACTTCACATTTATGCACCATCTTCTCCAGTGGTGTTCTGCAAATGAATCTGATGTCCTTCAGCCTTGCATCCTAATTTATGTTTGATTACTTTGTCATGTTCTTAAGTGCCCTGTGTATTCCTGTGTCTATGTGTGGTTTTTTGTGTGCTATGTGTGAGTGCTATACAACCTCCAATGTATAATGCATTGTTTGGTGTAAATTTTTTCCCACCACAAATCATCATAAGATAAATTACAAACAAAGCACAAACCAGGAACAAGTTATCATCCTGACATTTGTACCTGAATCTAACACAAAGCAAATGACAGCAGCAGACCACGGAACGCAAGTAAGTCTGCTAAGCAAGACCCAGAGCACTATTTTCTTCATAGGTAAACATCAGTGTGCTGCTATGGAGCAGCCAAACATATTAATGGCATAGCAGAACAACATCCTACTGTTATGTGCCGCTGTGATTGCGCACTTACTCTTTCTCTCCTGATTGCTTGAGGGGATACTGGCTATTGCTAGGCAGTCAGGATACTGCTTATACTTGTAGCAACAACCAGGATGGTTGTATAAACATCCCAGTCACAGTTACTGCCCCAGGTGCGTATCAGCTGGGTTGTAACAGCCAGGACACTGACCAATCAGAGCTGGAAGGTTCGCAAGCTCTGATTGGCTGTCTCAAGCTTAAGACAGCACTGTCCCTTACTGGTGATATTACTTTGATATTACTACTCTGCTTTGTATGTTTTATCCCAACATTATCCTTGTCCTGTTTGCTCCTGTCTTGCAGTTAATCATGGCTCTGTTTGCTCCTGTCTTGCAGTTAATCATGGCCCTGTTTTCTCCTGCATTACAGTTACCCTAGTTTTGCCCTCCTTATGCAAAACTGACCACCAGACTTATCAAGGTACCTGAACTTAGATTTAGAAAAACCAAAGGTGCGTTCTATCACATATCTAGTGGCCCTGTGTGCAGCATTATATTGTTGGTGTGCAGGAGTCCCAAGATGCGACAGCAGGGTCATTATCCAGGAGTGACACCCCAATCCTGTTGAAAAAAAAAAAAGCCACTAAAATGCACAAAATAAATAATAAATACACTTTCATTTAAAAAAATATATAAAATACACCTACCCAACAGCCAGCCCTCAGGCATTTCTCCATTCCCTGGCAATCAGGGCTGACTGTTGCCAGGTATAGGAGTCATGACATGAGCCAGGATAGTCAGAATAGGAGGGAGTGGTAGTGTATACAAAAAGGCACTCCCCATAGGGGCCTCAGTGCAATATCATACCTCCCAACTGTCCCGCTTTTAGCGGGACAGTCCCGCTGTCCCTCCCTCCTCCATGTTTGTCCCGCTAAGGGGACAAACTGTTTTTTCAAGTAGATGCCGCGATTCGCGGCGGCAAAAAGGGGCGGGGCTTGGTCGTGGAGGGGCGGAGTCGGGGCGTGCCAGAGGCGGAGTCAGGGCGTGCCAGAGGCGGAGCCGGCCGGGTCCGGGGGCGGGGCTTATTTGTCCCGCGGCCCCGACCTCCAAAGTTGGGAGGTATGCAATATGAGTGCAATATATGGCAGACATGTCTGTGAAATATTTTACACAGAGCACTTAACACCTATGATAAATAACAAAAAGGTTCTAACATTACATTATTCTCCACTGGGGTTGACATGGGGCAGGTGAGGTTACCTAGTGCATAGCAACCAATCAGATTTAAGCAAGATTACATACTGGAGAATTTACATTCTCCAGTATGTAAGATGAAAATGACTTTTCCTAAACTGCCGTTTAGTAAATTTAGACCGATCTTTAACTTAAGCTCCAATGATTGTATGTAATGGTTAAAGAAAAAAGGGAAAAGATCCCAGTTAAGCCTGTAATAATTTGTGACCAGCAATGTCCGGTGTTACACAGGGTACTCACACTGTGTATTCTTTATCCAGACGTGTTATATATTGCAGCTCCCTTCTGCGTTCCGCTGTCCTTCGAGTTGTATAGTTGGTGCACCTCCAGGGGGTATATATTCAAAATATAGTGAAGTACAGTACAGTCTAAAGAAATTTTGCAATGTTCTAGAAGTTACTTGCCCATGCACATATCTCACAAACATTGACAAATACCTTTACATCATGAGCCCTATCAGGCCAAACCATGCAGGACAGAAAAGCTAAAGTATTGTGCGTAACTGGATGTATGAATGATTTATATACATAATAATCCACAAGGACAGTCCTTTTCAAGTTCTCAGGTGCAAACAATAAGTGACTAGGCTAATGACTTGATACTAGCCATTAAAGTTAGTTTGAAATATACTTTAATAAAATCTAACTGGTTAAACCTCATAATATCAATAGTATTAAACACGGTATAAATAATCTTTGTGCTCACTTCCTAGTTTTCCCACCAAAGCAAGCACGGTGCTATATTAAATGATGAAAATATTCTATTTATGGTTCTTTGTATGAGTTCTGAGAACAGGCTGGTTTTGTTCAGACTGCAGACCATATCCTAATATTAAATCATGGGCTTAAATTTACTAAGCAGGGAGATTGGAAAGTGGGGATGTTGTCCATAGCAACCAATCAGATTCAAGCTTTCAGTTTCATTATACATACTGGAGAATGTGAGCTCGAATCTGATTGGTTACTATGGGAAACATGCCCACTTTTCAATCTCCCTGCAATCTCTGTTAGCCTTTTTTCAGTTGAATTGTGATTATATTTGTTTTGTTGAATTCTTCCCCATTACCAGGTTTTGTTAGCTGTAATGTGCTATGTTGTTTATTGTGATTGGATGTTTTTATGCTTTCTGTATTTGCATTCCATTTCCATTCTATTTAAAGAAATCTGATTAGTCCCTGGACATTAATTTTCTTACCAGCTACATATCAACAGCCAGGACCTTACTACTATGAGCCACTAACGACAATAAGGCAAAACATTAATGCAGATCATTTATAAATGTTTTAAAAATTGTAATATATATAGTGAGAAAATAAAAATTGTAAAATATTGTTCTCACAAAAGCTTTATTGAGGTGCTTAAGCAGCTTACAGAATATTTATTCAGGAACTTTCATCCACTCTCGATTATTTCCACTGCTGAGGTCAGAAAGAATGTCTTTTTATGAACCTCTCGCTTTCAAGTGCTATTTCTCCTTAATCAATTGTTCTGGGTTTACTTTGCCTTGTCTATTTAAAAGTTTCAATAAAGTGAACTTTAAATATTTTCAGGGACACACTTTTCTTCAGATTAGTTATGATATTATATTTTTAAAGGTGATTATATAGAACTGCATTGCACAGAATAAATTATATTTATTCTACCCAGATAGGTAAAAAAAAAGACTTAAAGGTTTGCTTTTCTAAAATCTAGTTTGCATACAAACTAACTGAGTATTTTTAAAAGGATCTTGTAATCTGCCCACAGATTGTAAAATATATGTAAAATATTAACAATTTACAATATTGAATGCACAATAAAATTACTTTTTTTTTTGTTTTGCTAAATATTGGACCATCTGTGCATACTTAGTACTCTTTTCACAAGAATAAGGAACCCGAGTTTAAAAGTAAGAGAGAATTAGAGAGAGTTACAAATGGAAAAAAATATGCTATATATTTCATAATTGTTATTTGTAATTGGATTTGTAAACATACACTCTGAAGCTGGCCACTCACTAGGACGATTATCAGCACAACTCCACCATCATCGTGGATTGGATTAAAAATCGATCTAGTGTGTAGGCAAGTTATTTTTTTTCAATAAGGATAAAACACCAGAAAAACACTAGGGTCCTATTATCTGAACAAATGGAAATTCCAATTGATATTCAGCCACTAAATACAATTTTTTAATCAGTGTCTGGTGTTCCATTCCTAGCGCTTCAAAATACCTGCTAAAAATTTTGAGAAACACCCCATACTTAACAGATGTCATGGTACAGGCTGTGAGCATGCAAATACACCGTGACTTACCTGTCCATGTCCTCTGGCGGGGTTCCTCTGGAGGTGCTGGAGGCAGGCAAGAGTGGCTTGCAGACTGGCAAAAGCCTCTGTGACCAGTTTGTAGTCCGTTTGCAAACCGCAAGTGACGTGGCCGCCATCAAGGAAAACTGGAAGTGATGCTGCCGCCATCTTGGATTCAAGTCATGTGACAGTTTTGCACCAATAGTGATCAGAGTTGCTTCTGCTGCTGCTACTAACTGATCAGGAGACACCAGGGGGTATTTTACCGGCCTCCATTGAAGCAGCACATGCTAGTGCAATGTCTCTCCAGACCCTGTCATCTCAGCCTACCTTGGATTTGTGCTTCCAGCTATCTGTTCCTGCTACCCTTGCTCCATTCCAGCTCACAGAACTACCAGCCATCTTGGACTTTCTATTTTAGTTCCAGTTTATTCTGCCACAGTCATTCCTTTCAACCATACTTTCAACTTGATCAGTATACTATACTATACTTCCTATGCATTACTACCCACTGTGCTGTATATTGCTGACAATAAACCGATGAGTAAGACTTTCATCCGACCAGCTCGTCTCCTTTATAATGGTCCCACCACTAGTCTCCCGCTCAAACCGGATTCACAATCTTCTTTGACCGTGACAACAGAGATGCAGCATGGGGCCTGCACAGCTGACGACGTAGAGATAAGTATGAATGGGGAGAGAAGCCCTGTGCTAATTGACAGGTATCCCATCCAATCAGAGCAGGACTTCCCTCCCCATCCATATAATCGCCCTAGTGTGTGGCCAGCTTAATACTGTTTACAACAGATGAAATTTGCTTCCCCAGTACAAGATGCTGTTGCGTGATCCTAAGGTAGGCTCATTCAAGACAGGCTCATTTATATCAATGTCTTTAAACTCTAGGGCCTAAATTCACTAAGCAGGGATTTTGCTGGGGATTTGAAAAGTGGGGATTTTGCCCATGGCAACATTTGAGCTCACATTCTCCAGTATGTAAAATGAAGCTGAGAGCTCGAATCTGATTGGTTGCCATGGGCAAAATCCCCACTTTTCAAATTCCCAGCAAAATCCCTGCTTAGTGAATTTAGGCCTAGATCTCTTGGCTAACTATAAATATCAAAGCAGTACTTTCTAGTGCAGAGTTCTAAACTGACAGTACCTCTTGCATGACATCTATGTTTAAGTAATTTGTCTTTCAAACACTGTAATGTCTTGCTACCAGTGACAGTGATGTAAACAACTTTTGAGTCAAAAAAGTCATAAATATTATAAAAGTAATATCTTTACTGGCTAACCAGAAAAATTTTAATTACTAAATGTTGGAGCACAGAGGCCCCTTCATCAGGCAAGTTTACAAATGAATGACTGGGAAAGAAGCACAACCTTTAAGAAATGCGTCTACAAATGCGTAGGGGAGGGGGGCTTGATACATCAATTAGATAAGCCAGAGTAATAAATATTCAGGTTTGTTACAGATGGAAGAGCAGTGGAGGTGGTGACCCAGGAATGCAGAGATCTGGAGTTAGTCTGCTGAGGAGTTTGAAGTGTTTATGTTATATATCCAGGTGTTATATTGAGACCATTGACCTGATTCAGGGACTCTGAATAGAGCACAGGGAGAGGGGCAGGCCATTTGCCCCTCATCCCTGTGCTAAGCTAAAAAGAGCAGAGGCTCCGGATGATGCACGCTGCGATCATAAAAGTCGGCTTTCATGAATGTAGAAAAAAGTTTAATAAATAAATATATTATTTTAAAAAATCTCATTTTTTTAATTAATATTTTTCATATTATTAATATATTTAATTAAAATATTTTCATATTTTTATTCACAGTTTATGAGGCAGGTAATTGGACATGTCCTTATCAGCTTGAATTCCCAAATTCAACGAGAAATTTCAGGACAAAATAAACCATACAACCTGGATACAATCAAATCATTTATCATTATATAGACTTTTTTGGAATAAAACCAAAAAGTAATATAGTTTCTGGACAAACACTACAAAGTGACACACAATCTCAATGTGTAGGAAAATGCAAAAAATAAATAAATTCTATTTAAAAATCTATTTAAAAATCAATTAATTAAAACAATGTCACTGTCAAGCCAGCAGATGAAGGAGGAGCTATAGTAATGATGAACACATCAGATTATATTCAAGAAGCTCACAGACAACTCTCAGATAATAATACTACACTCTGCTTATGGAAGACAACACAATACAATACATAGAGTAACTCATAACAATCATAAATGGTTTAAACCTGGTATCCTCATCTCTATTGGACCTTATACCGAACAATCCCAAAATGTCTACAGTCTACATAAAATACATAAAACCCTGCAACCCTGGCAGACTAAAAGCTTCTGGTAATGGGAACCTAACAGACAATATTTTTAGATGGATAGAGACTGTTCTGAAACTCTTAATGAGATGCACACCAGGATACCGTAGATATTTTCTGCAAACGCTCAGCCCTAGGTCCAAAACCAGAAAACCTAATACTGGCAACTATGGATGTGGATTCAATAGACTCAAATAAACCCCAAGAGGAAGGCATAACCGCATGTCAATATTTCATGCACAAAAACTATCTAGCCAACACTGATGATTAGGTCTGTACTCAACCATAATTACTTTACTTTTAGGAATGACATGTACCTGAAGTGTATGGGAAGTGCCATGGGTAGTAAAATGTCCCCTGATTAGCTAATCTTTTTATGAACTTTTAAACTAGAGGATGAATTATTTTCAAATTGAACAATTAGACGTCTAGCGTCTAAATCGACTTCAGGCTCTAAAGATGAGCTGCTGACTTTCCACAAAAACTTCAACAAGTTCCACCCAACCATCACACTCACTCTTAACTAATCACATTTCCTGGACACGGCCATATACATCAAAAACAATATTATATAAACCTCTGTCTATGATAAGCCCACAGACTGCCCAGCATATCTGAGATGGAACAGCTTTCAATTAAGTCACATAAATATGTCTATCGTCTACAGACCAGCTCTAAGATACATTCAGATTTGTTCAGATAGTGAACATATAAAACAACCTGCTATCACTGAGGAATACATCCCTACAACAAGGATACCATCCAAGAGTTCTAGATCAACAGAGCCACAAGAATCCCAAGAAGTACCCTCCTAGATTACAAGCAGAAGGAGGACAACAGGGTTCCCCCAAGTCATATACAACTCCCACATGAACACCTTGATGATCACCAGCACATTTTTCAGAAAGACAATATACTGAAGAAAATATTCCCAGATTTACCTCTCCTATCATTTAACCAGCATTCAAACTTAAGAAATCTGCTTGTAAGAAATATCCCCTCATCACCATCAGAGACTGGCACCTTCCTTTGTAAAAACAAAAATGGAAAAACATGCACCCATGTCCTATCACAGTGTCCGGATACACTACACACAATGGAACTATAAAATCACTGGCACATTCTCATGTACATCCTCCAACATGGTGTACATGATATTGTACAAAGTGTCCTCAGGGAATCTACATTGCAGAGACCAAGCAGAAACTGCAATCCAGGAATCTTTAAGAGTTGATGTGGAAACTTTGTTTGAATGATATGCACCACGTATGTTTCTTCAGGGATATGGAGATTGATTAAAACCTTTTCAAAGAGTATTAGGACTATAAAGAACAACAAGTCCTAACTTAATATTAGTCACACGTGGACACAACTACTTGGCTGGCCAATAGTGTACGTTCTCTGATTCTATTTAAATATTTTTGTATCTCTGTGTATTTTTATGTATTTTGCTATTTATTTAAAGAATGTTTTAAGTGAAAAATAAAGGGTTAAACCTTAGGGAGACAGAGCGCTTTTTCTTTCTCTTTTTTTAATCCAGGAATCTACACAGAAAATCCCTGGACAATAAGTATATCCCTGGACACCCGTGGGTAAACGCTTCTCTGCACCAGGATACAGTGTGACAGAAACAGAAAAGAAGACCACAGTCTCTTTGTGAAGAATGCTTCATACAATCTCTAACTTTAAAGTAGATAAGTATTGCACTCACATTTCATAGGCTTGTCAGTAAGCTTATCATTTGATTACCTTGATTCCTCCCAGGTAAGGGCTATCTGGTTGGACCGCAGGTCCACCGAGAGATCTCTTCCGTACACCCGATCCTTGAACTCCAATATGCTCCAAGAAAAGATAGCAAATATAGTGAAGCCCTTTTCCACGTGTTAAATATTCACTCTAATGCCTTACCCACATAGGAGTGTCTTGGTTTTATGCTTAGATAAAGTTTCTCACAGCTCTCCCATCTCCTCCAAAAGTGCCCGGAGGAGATGGTGTAAGATGTGTGTCCCAATGGATTTCTAGTTGAGAAGGGTTGGTCGCGGGTGCCCAAACCGCCTCTGATCCTTTTTTTCTCTCCCCATCCTCTACCCGAAAAAAATTCCTGAAAAAGATAATTGTGAAGCCAGTTAATACATATATTATTTACCTTTGATACCCTACTCACATAGGAATATCAGACCTATTTTAGGATTTCTTTCGTAGGGTTCCTGTTTTCTCCAAGGATATCCGAACTGCCGCCAGAAATTCCCAAACTGCCGCCAGGTACTGAGCTACCGCCCCTTCTATCCTCTGTCTGTTATTTTCAAATTGCTCCGTGTAACGCTTTAGTAATTAACACTTCTCTCCGTAATAAACGATCACCATATACAGCTTTTCCAAATTTATTTCATTTACAATAAACTTCTTAAAAACTTCCATGTCTCCAGTTTTACATTTGTATCTGGGATCTCACCACATCCAAAGGTCTTTTACACACAGGTAACAATAAGGGCCCAATTTGAGGATGGGGATATGATTCAAGGCCTATATGTGCAGCATGGAAGACGCTATAAAAACTACCACACACCAAAGCATTTTGACTGTTATCCCTTACCCTGATAAAGGCATAACAGCTTTTATCAGGGTAGTTTGGGAATCTCCGGTGGCAGTTCGGATATCCTCAGAGAAAACAGGAACCCTGCAAAAGAAATTCTAAAATAAGTCTGAAGATATATATATTTTTTTTGTGTAGGGTATCAAAGGTAAATAAATATATGGTTACTAAATTGTAAAAGTTAATTTAAATGCATCCCCCAAACCATCCAATTTCTAAAAATATAGTTAATCTATAGACATCCATCATGAAAATAACCTAAGTTCTGTGAATTCTAATCAACTATATATTTTTTTCTATCACTTCACTAATTATTGTTGATATTTCCTTATATATAGGATGAATTTTAAATTATTATGCTTGCTACCTATATTCTACCTCTTATGAAGTGGACATTTAGTCATAAAATGTGAAACTTTTTAATTGTGCCACCATTGTCATATACTGCAAATCTGAAATCAATAATATAAGCTAGTAACAAATCACTTGGGCCTGTTTAAGCTATGACTTTAAACCTTTGCGTGCCGTTCAATACATTACTGCAGATGTATTTTTTTTACACAGAAAAAGCAAAGGAGTAAGCTTACTTATTACTTTGGTGTGCCATGGTGTCATTCACACACATACATACCAGTACTTCATGTTCTTTAGGGATGTATGAACGGTCCATGTTTTACAAGTCTCCTCAAATAATCAAAGGTGACATAATTACTACCACTTCATGACTAACACAGTAGCTACATCATTTATCAGTCATTACAGAAAACATAAGAGTGGGCTGAACAAAATTGCACTTTAAATATTTTACTTTATAAAATATATTTTTTTAAGAATATATTCAAAAGAATATTTTGACAGAAGTAAGAAAAATAAAGTAATAGCTTCATTTCACCCAACAGTATACAATAGATCTGTTCGTAAGGAGTTTCTATGATGTTGCAACCACTGATCTTAAAACTATGATTCATATAAGCCTCCAACATTTCATTTCTCTGATGTCTAAGCTACAGGTAATGTTTTCTTTATGTGATTTATAGATCTAAGTCCATCTAAGCCAACTGTGAGATGCAAACATCCATATTTTCTAAGATAAAAATTGGTGTGTAACAAAATAAAACAAAACAAAAAAGGGAAGTTTTGTTAAATATAAATAGCTCTTGCAGGAGAACATGCCAGAACTGAAATTACATTCAAAAGGAGTTTGCACACAGAGATGTAGACATGGAGGTTGATAATGGTTTTTGAAAGTGCACACTAAAACCTCTAAAAAACCATATTAAATTACAGAGGGAGGCCATTAATTGTATTTATTTCTTACAGGGAAAATACTTTTTAAGCTTTTCACATTGCACACGGGTACTGAACAACTTTACTTTTAACAGTAATTCAGCTATATTTGGAACACAGCAGCTACTGTAGGTGCATTGCAGTTGCTGTATGTGCCCAAATACAGCTGTACATTGTAAAGCTGACAACGTTTTAATTATTGGGAACATCTCAAAGGAAATGGAAATGTCACAAAATAATAGAAAATAATATATAACATTTTTTTTAAAAAAGGAGGAAAAATTAATTTTAGCACTGTATGTAAAAATTAATTAACATATGGCCAATACTTTGGCAGTGATTTCTGACACTTTGCAATGCTTTCAAAGTGTCACATCCTAACAAAAGGCTTCAAAACGTCCCTCAGAATTCAAGCCAAGACTGTTCCAGTTGCACTCAGATCTGATTTGCTGTCACTGTGTGTTCTTCTCTTTCTAAGCATGCACAGTATAAAATCACCCAGAGAGATGCCAATTCAGTTGGCGTACAGTCATCTCCGCATCCACTCCAATCTGTTTGTGGGCTGTGTTTTTTGAGAATTGAGAACAATTATTTAGTTTAGTATCATTTTATTGGCATTTAACCAGGACTCGATGTAGTGTGATAGGGGAATATACCATGCAATCACTTCTCCCACTGGTTTAACTGAAAAATTATAAATCTACATTCACTTTTATTATTCTAAGTTTTTATATTGCCACAATTTACAGTTGTTGCTGATCTTAAGTATTGATCTAAAATGATTATTATTACAATTTAACTACTATCTTTTTTTTAAAAGTATATTAATATATTGATTATTTCTTTAAAATTATATTAATATATTGATTATTATTGTGTTTTGTGTAATTCTTTAGATATATAATTGCTTTCCAAAACTTAGTCTGTCTAGTATTCATAATACATATGAATACTTAAATCCACATAGACATAAATCTACAAACTAAATTTATTGACCTTTGAAATCCTGTATTCTGATAGATGGTACCTGTTCTATTAAATACCACAGTCTGCAACTTTCACCTGACATTGAATTATATAGCATTCATCTGTTTGTGGCAAATCATTTGTGACATGATTTATAATTGGGCACAAGAGAGCAAAATTCGAAGTCAAAGGCCTACAGTTATGCACTATGTCTTTTAAAACAGAGATTCCCCTGATGCAGATTTTTGTAATGAATTTCCTGCGTTTCTTGTAGTTTAAATTCACTGTCTGGGATTCATAAAATATTGTAACTCCTAATACCACAGGGGCTTTATTCCTATTAGATTATAAACTATTTTTGAAACAGGGCTTATTAAAATATACCAATAAAGACCAGGGTTCTAGAAGAAGATAAATCAGGGTTGCCAACTTTTGCAAATGAATATCAGGGAGATTGTGAAAGCACAATCACGGTGCTGCAAAAAGAGGTGTAACTTAGGCCAACAAAGGGGTGTGTCCTGTGACTGGCTCCACCCATGGGTGTGTCTATCTTGACCATGAGAATTATTACACAATAAAAATGGCAGCATCAGCATTTATTGTTTTTTAAATTGTCAAAATATAATCATGTTCTATATTTATTGTGAATGTTGTATATAAGGAAAACTACTGACGTCTTTATCTTTACATAAATCTAACACAATTTATTAATTCTATCATCATAACACAATGTTTTCTTGAACTGAATCAACATCAGGGAGATTAGCCAACACTTCAGGGAGTCAGGGAGATCACCCACTTTTCATGGAGTCTCCCTGATATTCAGGGAGAGTTGGCAACCATGAGATAAATCCTAAAAAGGAAAAACATGTGAACCAGGAAATCAGTGAATAACCAAGAGACTTTGCAAAGTGCAAAAACATCTAAACCACAGCGGCAGGGAAGCAATTTCTGTGTGTGCTAATTAAGCTGATTCTTATCAAAACCACCCTAATATGAGGGAAAGAAGTGGAACATTCCTGTTATCTCATATCTGGAGGATCCCAAACATTAAAGGGTGCATGATGCTCAGCAGCTGGAAGGAATCAGAAGGTCTCAAATGCAGAAGAGCTGGGCTAAGGAAGGAACAAGAGAGCATTCATCTCCAAGAAGTATATATATATATATATATATATATATATATATATATATATATATATATATATATATATATATATACAGTATGTTCCCTGATATCAGTACATTATTAAGAGAGCTTTTGCTGAAGTCCATCATGAGTAAGAGTAAAGATTTGGTCTACCAAGAACAGAAAGTTAAACTTTAATATTTTGTCTATAGTGGTTGTAGAGGGATATTTCCTTCATATCAGACACAAAAAAGAAAACCAGACAGGCTAACAAAGAGTGCACCAGTTGGCCAATACAAGGTTATAAAAATAACTTTTATGAGACCACAGAATGAAATGTTTCAAATAAAGTCTGGTAAACCTAATGGTAATCAAATTAAAGTGATAGCGAATGAAAGATTATAAATAGTCATTAAAACAGTTAACCACTCATATAGTAAATAGGTAAATAAAAATATTTAGAATAGATAGTAAAGTTAGTAAATAGAATAGACAAAAAACACTTTTAACCATGGCAATTTATATTATAATGAGCTAATTCTAACAATATATGTGATATACTATATAATCAATATTACCTTGTCTTAGAAAAGGCAAATATTATGGTAGGAGATACCAAATAGTAGGGGGCAGCCCTTTGTTTCCATTAAAGAAAGTAAAATGGGTGTAGAGGAGGTTGTTGCAGTACAACCAGACAGAGGGGGAATGATTTAACTTTCTAACATGTACCCCAGTGTAGCCTATTGAAAGATAATTTTCCACTTCCATCAATAAAAAAAGAAATTCAACTTAATAGAAGGACTGAACTACTAGGTATTTCAAATAATTGTTTTACAATTAGCTACTCAGTCTACGCAGTCTATTATATAGATAATATGGGTGGGACCTTAAAACATCATATTAAATACGTTTTACGCTATAACTATAAATTTACAATGCTTATTTGTATGCACCAAAGTAACAAACACGAAAAATTACTGCAAAACAGTGAATAGGACACATAAAAATAGTCCAAAAGGGGAAAAACTGTTGTAAACTTTTTTATCTTTTTCCGGACAAATTTAGTGTTTAAATGCTGCCAAAAACTTTCTTTATTTGCATGTTTCCTCAGAAAAAAGACATTTCAAGTATTAAAAACAGATTTATTTCCATGTGTAGTTAAATACACTATTTTGCATATACCGATATGAACATATGTAAAAAATATTATGAATTGATTGTATTTAATATGGTGCTTTTAGCACCCCCCCCCCCCAACATTATCTACATATTTGTTCTATATTTTGTATTAAGGTGTGTGCTTATTTTCAGTAGATATTTACATCTGCTTTATACTGCACAGCCTAGATTCGATTTTTTATTCTTTGTTGAAGTTTATGAAGATGTCAACTCAGGTGTTAATCCTAGTTTAGGTCTTAGTTCTCTATATTTTGCTTGAAAACCAGTGATTATATATTTTCTTGTACACTTCACCATGCATTAAATAGAGCAAACACAGACTTTCTAGCTATTTGTAAAACACCTTTGTGTAATATTATGGCTATATGTGTACAAGTGTAAAAAGAAAGATATGTATTTTATTGCTGATTAAAGCTTGGAGGAGTTTGTGGTATCCATTGTTTTTGACTTTGTCAGCAAAAGACCAATATCTTTATTAACTTATGTCTTTTCATACATAACAACATTCTCATTAAAGGTGAAATCTTTGTTTTTTAAGGAATAGTAAATACTGATAAGAAAAGTCTTCTGATCTAAATCACTTTCTTCTCTTCACTTCTTACATATCCCTCAGAAGTAGCCTATGGGAGTTTTGACATTTTATGCTATTTCATGTTCACACTTAAAAGGTAGCGAAGAGTTTCAGTTCAGTTCAACACAATTTGTTTGTAACTGTACCTAACTTGTATTTAAAAAGAGATCAAATTGATTTAATGTTGGTGTGTACATAGTTGAGGTGAGGCCAAGCTGAACTAATAGTAGAAGGTAACATCCTCCAAACTATTTCTATATATGACAACAATGGGCCAGATTCAGATCTTTAGGCACTAATGACTTAAGCTGGGCATACACTATAGGATAAATCATCCAATCTGACTTTTTTCCTTTTTAAATAATTTATTAACTAAATTTTATTTATGATCATATATGGGTACGTAATTATGGACTAATACTGTTATTTAGAAATAAATATTGTGCTTTTTGTGTTCAGATATGCAAAAGTCTTTTTGTTCATTTTGTAGTTCAGTCTGGTTTAACTTGCCAACAAAAAAAATCTAATTAATATAATTAATAAACACAAATAAAAATGTTGCAAACTTAAAAATCCATTTTAAGTATGTCAACAATTGTTGATAACTTAACTGAATAGCGTAACTGTTGATAACGTAATTGAAGTGGGGAAATTGTATTCTTGCTTATAAATAAGTTTACAAGCTCAGAGCAGTAGGGGAGGTCCAATAAAGGACTATTATTGTACTATTTTAACCCTTCCCCACCCACAGAGTGGAAGCATTTCCACTTCCTGCTCTGTACTTTCCCACAAGAAGAAGAATACATATTTTATGGTATATTCATATAGATGGTCATTATGGTGCAAAGTTTAGACTCACATAGGTTATAAAACACATAGCTTATAAAACTTTTTATGCAATGATATTTATTATATTTCAATCAAATGAGAACATGCAGATCATAAGAAATCATGTTGCCTCTATTCAGCTTTACTCCAGGACATTCGATTGCATAGTAAGTAGCAAGAAGTCTGCAGGAATTAGCAGGGGGTGCAGATTTACTTTCCATGGAAATGTTCCTCCTGATATGAATAAAGGACAAAAGAAGAATCCCAAAACATTGGGAATCATGATTTGCATTTTTAACAAAAAAGATCATCCTGAGTGTGACTAACAAATGGACAATGGAATATATCACATCCGCTTATATTATCCAAAAAATTGGGAAACATAATTTACAAATAAACAGATATCAAATACAAAAGAACGTCAGCATCTGAAACCCCACACCTGATTTGATTTACAGCCCCAAAATACAAAAAGATGTCTGTGTTTCCAGAAACTGAAATAGGAAACAATGAGTCTGCATTTTAATTGAGTAACTGAGATAGTTTCATTATTGAACTTTGAATTCATTATTCAATAAGAACTTTAGCTCCAGAGGTTTGTTTCTGGTTTAATCCCATGAGGATACTGTTTCTTTTTGAAGTTTTTGGTATAAAGACAACTCAAATGGGTCACTCAGATCAGTGAGCTTCAAGACATCAAGATGGAGAAGCCACCAACATTTTTCTGGTTTGCAAGTATCATCATGTAATTATGTGTCTAAACTCTGTCAGTCAGTCTATCCCTATATCTCTATGTTCATTTTTTCTAAGGAATATGGGCCAGATTCACACACTCTGGCCCATGGCTTACATTCATGACTTACACTCCCATGAGCAAGACCATGTTGAATGGCAGGAGAGGTAAAAATAATTGCAATCAGTATTACAGATGAGAGATGATGTTTCCTAGCACAAGTCTAATAACAGTGTAACAGTAACGCTGGTCAGTATCTGTGTGCAAAATGCAAAAATAAAGCATTCTCCCTGTATGCAAACACTAATTATAAACACCTTTGTCTTTCCTTCCTCATCCCCTACTTTTCACCCTGCGGTAATGTCCAAGATATTCCACATATATTATTACTCTCTGGGGAGACTCTGTCAAAGATCATTTCCATAACTAGGGCAACTTTTGTAATGATACCCTTATTTGATAAAGATCCTAGCCTATGTTCTAATTATAGGCCCATTTCCTTATTGAACGTTGACTGTCCTCCTCCCATCTCTCATTTGCCTTGACCAGACTGGCTTTGTTCTGGGGCCTCATTCCCTAGACAACACCCATCAAATGATAGATCTTGTTCACACTATACATACCCAGAAATTGCCAGTCCTCTTGATGTCCATGGACACCAAAAAGGCATTTGACTGTGTTTTTGGTCATTTATGTATGGTACCCTGAACTAAGTAAGGTTTTCAGGGTACAGGAGCACTCATTTAATTTCATAAAATAAAATGACAGCAACGTCAGCCTGCCTGAGATCTCAGCTAAAGAGAGGAGGTGGAGTCTCAGAGGGGGTGTGGTCTGAGATCTCAGCTAAAGAGAGGAGGTGGAGTCTCAGAGGGGGTGTGGTCTGAGATCTCAGCTGATGAGAAGAGGTAGTGTCTCAGAGGGGGTGTGGCCCGAGTTTTAATCTGATGAGAGGAGATGGGGTGTCAGAGGGGGTGTTGTCTGAGATCTCAGCTGATGGGAGCAGGTGGGGACTCGGAAGGGGTGTGGTCTGAGATCCCAGCAGATGAGAAGAGGTGGGGTTTCAGAAGGGGTGTGGTCAGGTGATGAAAAGAGGTGGTTTCTCATATTGGGTGTGGCCTGAGATCTCAGCTGATTAGAGGAGGTGGGTCTCAGAGAGGGTGTGGTCTGAGATCCCAGTTGATGAGAGGAGGTAGGGTCTCAGAGGAGGTGTGGTCAGGTGATGAGAAGAGGTGGTTTCTCAGAGGGGTTGTGGTCTGAGATCTCAGCTGATGAGAGGTGGGGCCTCAGAGAGGGTGTGTTCTTAGATCTTAGCTGATGAGAGGAGGTGGGGTCTCAGAAGGGGTGTGGTCTGAGATCTCAGCTGATGAGAAGAGGTGGGGTTTCAGAAATGGTGTGGTCTGAGATCCCAGCTGATGAGAAGAGGTGGGGTCTCAGAGGGGGTGTCGTCTGAGATCCCAGCTGATGAGAGGAGGTGAGGAAGAAGGAGTGTGGTCATACGTTATGGGGAGTTTCGCAAGGTGTCTAGCACTTGGTCTGGAAATACATGGTATGTGTCCCAAAGTTGGGCTCTGAAAGATTTATAGTTAGGACCACCATAAGCAGAAAGATCTTGTAAGTGGCTGGTGGCTAAACATGTATGTGCACATGTATGTGACTGACATTTCTGCCATTTTCTTTTAATATAAAGTAGCATAGTTTGTCGCTGGCTAATAGCATGAGTGCTGGGGATTCTTGTTTGTTTATATATATATATATATATATATATATATATATATATATATTTATATAAAACATAAACACCAGTAGTGTTTATGTGTAAATCCTTAGTGTAATAGTGTAAATCCTTTTTTATTTATTTCTAAAACACTTAAGGTTTCTCCATAAAATCTGCGTACCGCAAATAAATAAGATGCATAAAATCAAATACAAACAGCCGGGTACTTCACCGCACCGCCCGAAGATGTTAATGAGGACGACCGTGGCCATGCCTCCTTACGAAGTCTAATCGACACCACGCGTAGAGGTGGAGCCTAGCAGAGAGTGGTTTGAAGCGAACGCCGGTGGTCGTCCTCATTAACATCTTTGGGCGGTGCGGTGAAGTACCCGGCTGTTTGTATTTGATTTAATTTATTTGNGGTACGCAGATTTTATGGAGAAACCTTAAGTATTTTAGAAAGAAATAAAAAAGGATTTACACTATTGGGCGCCCCCTGGTGTTTATGTTTTACAGATTATTACTCATACCGAATATTGGAAGCAGTGTATTTAAAATGGGAGCAGCGGCTGTCAATCAGTCTAGTGTCTATTTGAAGGAATTTTTTCCCTTCACCTGGTGGTGAAAGAGGAAGTTGGTGCAAACCATTCAATGAACATTCCGGAGCTCCTGTGGAGGGGGCATCTTCTCTCCGGCCTCTCCTGCTGCCCGAACCCCTGGACCTCTCCTTGCTCGCTCCCCCCTGGATCCGTAGGGGGGATAGCCTGGTCCGGCCATCGGCTGCAGCGCCGCCATTTTGGCCAGCACCCAGAGCTTCCTGTCTGCCGAGACTCTGCACAGCGGCCTAGTACAGGCCTGCCTCACAGCCTGCCTCACAGCCTGCCATCCACCCTGGGGCACCTGCTTCCTAATTGGCAAGATACAGTCACTTAGCTACACTGCAGCGGGGGCCTAGTGTCCCTTCTCCTTGTTTGGACCTCTGCTCCTACCTGGCCTGACTCTCCAGCCTGCTACAGCACAATCCCACTCTCAGGCTGACACCTCTGTTCTGTACCTACCTACCTACCTCTGCAGTCGCCATCTGAACCCGTTCCAGACTCCCTGGGTGTTCTTCTGCTATACGGGCCTTGCCCCTCCTTGGGATAACCTGCCTCTACACCGCCACGGTCACCTGCGGATTTGATGTTATGGTTGCCGCGGTGATGCTCTGCTGATCGGCTACTGTACTCTCCCCCCTGAGGCGCATTCTCCACGCTATGTACGGCTAATTGCCTGCGCCTTCCCCCCTACTACGCAGGCCTCGGGTTTCCCTATGGGCCCTTTCTAACGTTGCTCTTCCTAGACGGTCCACTCCTCCCAATATGCCTCCGAAGAAGTTCAAACAACTTCCGCTGCACCCCCAGTGCGCTCTCCAGCGGTCTCACCACCTCAACGCCCGACCTCATTGCCCTCTCCGGCTTCGATTACTGTCTCCCAACTTGCGGCTTCCTCCCCTGCACCTACCCCGCTGGACTTGGGGGTTTACCCAGATTCTGATGCCCCTATTATGGTGAAAACCTTGTACCAGATGATGGTGGCTTTGCGCTCAGACATCACCGCCTCCTATGAGGCCACAGTACAAGGACTTTCCTCTACCGTTCATGAGTTGGGAGACCGCACGGATCACCTTGAGACAAAGATGGGCGAGCTGGTCCAATCCCACAATGGCTTGATCGACGCCCAACTACTGCAGAAGGAGGTGGACCTCCTTAAGCTAAAAGTTATGGACCTCGAGGACCGGTCCCGGCGTAACAATATTAAAATCCGGGGTATTCCAGATTCAGTCTCCGCTGCGGACCTCCGGGACCACGTTCTGACCCTGTTCTGGAAGCTCCTGCCAGAAGAATCAGAGCAGGACCTTCTCCTGGATCGTGTTCACCGGCTCCTGAAATCTGACCTGGCTCCACCTTCCCAACCCCGCGATAGGCTCCTCAGTGTCCATTTCTTCCATGTCAAGGAAGATCTCCTTCGGGCGGCCCGCAACTTGGCATCTGCCGACTCCCTTAAAGGCCTCGAACTCTATCCGAACCTGTCACCCGCGACCCTGGCGGCCCGCCAGGAATACCGCCCGCTGACCCCCGCCCTCCGCGCTCAACAGATCCCGTACTGCTGGGGCTTTCCGGTGAAACTGCTGGTCCGCTACTCCGGTTCCCTGCATGTCATTTCGTCGGTGGATGCTGGAGTCACGCTCCTTGCCTCTTGGAACGTCCCGGTACAACACGATCCTGCTCTGCCCCGGCCTTTGCCGGTAGTATCGGACTGGACCCCCGTTGGTGCTAAGTGAAGATTTTTTTTTGCTTTTGCAGATGTTTTTGTTCTTCACTGTTAACTTTACTGTTCATTGACTATTTTGTATTGTGGTTTCACCCCAGGCCCGTATGCCTGCTCGTTAGTACATTGTTATTGTTTTGTTTGTTTCCTAGCTCCTTTCCGCCTCAGGGCGAGGGTCCTCTGGCCCACCCCACCCTGTGTGTGTTGCCTCACACTCCTATGAGGCCACCACTTCTGCCCGATATACTGGGTATGTTTTGTTTTCTCCTTGTTCTCCTTTCCTCCCTTGCCTTTTCCTCCCGCCTCCCTTCTGCTCCTCGCTCCCTCGGGATGCTGATTACCGTTTTTGTCTCTAGTAGTCATCTTGCGTGTTTCCCATCTTCTTTGTATGTCTACCCTCATGGTTAAATTTTTCTCCCTCAACGTTAAAGGCCTCAACTCCCCTACCAAACGTCACATGGCCCTCAATACCTTCCATTCATTCCACGCCGACATTGTAGCTGTCCAGGAAACCCACTTTCCCGCCAAATCCCCCCCCCCCTCCTGGCGTAGCCGCCATTTCCCAGTATGTTTCATGGCTAATGGCCCGTTTAAAAAATGTGGTGTTGCGATTCTTTTTAGCTCCCGCCTTCAATTTGACCTTTCCTCCCAAATCGCTGATAAGAATGGCCGATACCTCATCCTGGTGGNCACCCTGGACTCCCACACGGTTACTATAGTCTCCCTATACGCCCCCAACTCCCATCAAGTCCCTTTTCTCCGTTCCTTATTTGAACTCCTTCAAGAAGTCCGCAGTGACTATCTTATCCAACTTGGAGACTTTAACTTGGCCCCGGACTTGAGCTTAGACCGCTCTACCCCTATCCCCACCCGGTCGCAGGCGCGTGGTAGCCCCTCCACCCTTTTTTCCAAATTGCTTATTGAATTTGATCTTTTTGACGTGTAGAGAGTGGCCCATCCCACTGTTTGGGATTACACATTCTATTCGGTCCCCCACAACTCCTATTCCCGCATTGACCTCATCCTCACGGATAAGTTGTCGTTGCAACACTCTAAGTCTGCAGCTATCCTACCCCAAACGTGGTCTGACCACTCGCCTGTGACCTGGATGTGGGACCCTTCAGTGTATCACCCCCCCTCGTCCCTGGCGCTTCCCCAGCTACCTGTTGCCCGACCTGTCCACTAAAGCGGACCTGGCTGCTGCCCTCTCCGATTATCTTCTCCATAACTCCCCTGACCACACATCACCTTTCACGCATTGGTGCGCTCTCAAGGCTGTCCTCCAGGGTGCTGCCATTAAGATTGGGGTAACCCGTAAACGCCAAAACGCCTCCCTGATCTCTGGCCTTCTTTCCGAGGTGTCCCACCTGGAGGCTCTCCATACATCTGACCCCTATTCCCAACTGAAGCTTGCTCTTGATTTCGCTCGTAGAGATCTACCCTCTCATCTCACTGCTCGATCTCACACCTCATTTTCCTGCCTTAAGCAGACGTTCTACTCCTCCTCTAACAAAGCGAGTAAAATTCTGGCTCGTAAGCTCCTGGCCCAGCAAGCCTCGCGGCAGGTTCCATTACTCATAACCCCCTCTGGCGACAGGATCTGAACCCGGCACATATCGCTAATTGCTTTGGTGATTATTACTCCTCCCTCTATAATTTGCAGTCTGATACCCTCCTCTTTCAACCCTCTCCCGGTAGTATCTCAGCCTTTCTGGACCCTATAACCCTCCCAGCCCTCTCCCCCGACGACCTTCTCTCCCTCAATTCCCCCTGGACCCAACATGAAGTTCGTGCAGCCCTGGGACCTGATGGCTTCACCAACGAGTTTTATGCTGAGTTCCAGGACCAGTTGACCCCTTTACTGACCTTTTTAACTCCATCTGGTCTGGTGCTCCCTTCCCCCGTGAAATGCTTGAGGCTCAGGTCATCACTATCTCTAAGCCGGGCAAGGATTTGTCCTCTTGCTCTAACTATCGCCCTATTGCCCTGCTCAACACCGACCTGAAGCTTTACTACTACTACTGCAACCCGACTGAGTCCCTTTCCCCCCGTCTGATCCACCCAGACCAGGAGGGCTTCGTTTTGGGCAGGCAGGCCTCTGACACCACCTCGACATTGTAGACCTCCTCTCTACTAGACGTGAACAGGGACTGCTCCTCTCTCTTGATGCAGAGAANNCGTTCGATCGGCTGCACTGGGGCTACATGCACGCTATCCTCATAAAATTTGGTTTCCAAGGTCCCATCCTCCATGCTATCCTGGCTCTGTATACGGGCCCTTCGGCCAGGGTCTTCTGCAACAGCTTCCTGCCCGATCCCTTCTCTATTTCTAATGGCACGCGCCAAGGATGCCCGTTGTCGCCATTGATATTTGCTCTGGCAATGGAACCCCTGGCCGAACGAGTTCATTGCTCCCCCTCTTTCCCGGGCTTGCGTTTATGCTCCCAGGACCACAAAATTTGTTTGTTTGCCGACGACGTCTTGCTCTTCGTATCGGACATTCTCTCCTCTCTACCAGCCCTACATTCGGTTCTTCATTCCTTTAGCTGCGCCTCCCTCTACAAATTGAACTCGTCCAAGACTGAGGCCCTCCCTATTATTTCCCCTTCCGCTACTGACTAATCTCCAAGCCTCTTACCCTTATGCCTGGAAATCCTCATCCCTATCCTACCTAGGCATCCAAATCCAACCCTCTCTATCACAGGTATATGAGGTTAACTATTCCTCTCTACTGTCTCATCTTACCTCATTAACCCGGGGTTGGATGCGATTTGAGATTTCCTGGATGGGACCTGTTGCAGACTTCAAAATGTCAATCCTGCCGAAAATCCTTTACCACTTTCGCGCCATTCCCTATCTCTTGCCTCCCTCCTTCCTCAACAAACTGCGTTCCCTAATGACGGCCTATGTGTGGCGGAAACGCCCTCCCCGTATTGCCACCTCGTGTTTGGTCTTACCCAAAGGTGTAGGAGGAGTCTCGCTTCTGGATCTGGGCCGCTACCAAGAGTCCTGTCTCTTGGCCCAGCTGGCTGACTGGACTCTCCCTCCCGGCACGGTCTTGACATTGTGTATCTACATTGACCCAATTTTCTACATTGACCCAATAAGCTTAAGCTGTTTTCCCACATCATGGCGGAATTTGGGCTCCCGGAGACAGCCAGGTTCTCATACCTCCAGCTTCACCACTTGTGGGAGGTGACATCTCGGAGTTGCCCCATTGCAGCCGTTCCCGCCCCGTTTGCGGCACGCCTCTCTGCGTCGCAGAGTAGGGGTGCCATATCTTTTTGGTACACTATTTTTGACCTCCCCCCCCTAAGACTGCCGCCCAACTTGCTTGGGAACGTGACCTTGGCAAAACGATCCCCAACTCTCAATGGACCCGACTCTTCCGCCTATCTTTCAAGCTCTCACACTCCTCTGACCAAGTTGAACGTCAATTTAAACTCCTCAATCGCCTATACTTCACTCCGGACCCCCTGCATAAGATTTGGCCGGCCCAATCTAAAATGTGTTGGAGGCATTGTGGCGCGGTAGGCGACATTTTCCACACCTTTTGGTCTTGCCCTCTCCTGCGGTCGTTCTGGAGTGAAGTCTCCCAACTGGTCACTGATGTCTCCTGTACGACCTTTTCTCTATCCCCGGAAGCCGCATTGCTCCACCTCTATCCTCCGGACTTTCCCCCCGCTGATTGATATGTGCTGGGACAGATCCTGCTCGCCGCCAAGACGCTTGTGGGCCAATTGTGGAAGTCCGCTCTGGTCCCCTCTATCACCAGAGTAGTAGCTAAGATTACACATTGCTACACTATGGAGACCCTATGCCACGTCACCCTTGGTCCTCTGGTTTAGGTGGGCGGAGTATTTGGCTGCTACCTCCAGACGGGACCCCTCACCCCCCGACCATCTCCTGGGCCCCTCGATTGAGCTCACCAATCTCCCGGCTGCCCCCGGCCTTGTGACACCCTCATCGGCCTTTAACCCTCCCTTTTTATTTCCTTGGCTTCCAGCGTTTCAGCTCATCCTGCTCCCCTCCCCTAACCCCTCTCTCCCCGCTCCTGCCCCCTTTGTGTGTTCCCCTACCCTCTTTTTCATTGTCTTGATGCTATGCCCGTGATGCGNGGTGCCTTCAACAGTTCATGTTTATTGATATTGCCCTCTTGTGAGCTCCGGAGCTGTTCTGTTCTGTTCTGGAGCTGTTCTGGACATGTACCTGTTACATTGTTATATATATTGTTGATGCTTCCCCTCCCCCCCTTTTTTTTTGCTTTCTGTATCCCCCACTTTTTTTCTTACTTGTAAAATTCAATAAAAATGTAATGGTTAAAAAAAAAAACAAATTATGCAGCTAATAAAAAAAGCATAAGCATTTAATTTTACTATTTTATATTATTTAAAAAAAACATACCAACTCCATGACTCCAAGGGTCATCAAAATTAACAAGAAAATAATCTTTAACTGTTATCTAAGATGTATAAGATTTATTACAAGAATCCCAGCACTGTATGAGTTGCATTTGTCAACAGTGGAAAGAGACAAAATTCAATGAGCAGCATTTCTCTAAATAAATACTTTAGATACTTTATAAGGAACATTGATACTGAAGTTCATATTTAACTCTTGGGCCTTAAGATGCCTGACTTGCTGTTTAATGATTTCATAACCTAATTTGGTCATAATCTTGTACTTGTGATAGGTTAGGTAACAAGTGAGTCATCATATTGATTAGTTTATTGATTGGTCAGTTGGTCTGTGGTAAAGGGTGTAAAAGACAGGTGTAGAGCGGGAAAACTGTTGTTGCGTGGTAACATCTTGACATGAGTGCGTGGTGCCATCTTGACGCAAAGAAACCACTGAGGGGTAACATCAAGCATCTGTACATGGCAGAGCTACCACCCTCGACTATAGCAAAGAGAAAGAGTCTGTGAGAGAACTGGGGAACAGCAGTTGGTGACAAGACCAGCGAGAGATAGAAGTAAACTACGGAAATGTGAGGGCTGTGCGGCAAGGCACAAACAGAAGTGGCTGGTGAGACTGCAAAGACGAGCTGAGATGATCAAGCCATGTAACAGGATAAACCCTGGGATTACCGGTACGTGTTGGGACCTGACGAGCTGAGAGAGTTAAAAGGCTTGGGAGGAAGACGTTACACCCCTACAGACTGTCCCAAAGACTGTAACATAGACTGTGTCACTGTAAATGTATGGGTCACAGCTGGTTCTTGGTTAGACGCGGAAAGAGATGTGTTGACACCATCAGAGGTCAGTGAGCTGGATAATTGGGAGAAAACTGCAAGTACCTCGTCAACAGATGAGGAGGACATGATAACTGGTCCTGTACCCCAGCCTCCCGAGAAGTGGGATGACCCATTCCTGAGGTTCTTGCCTGACAATGACATGGAACGGCAGTCTTCTGGACAAGTGATTCCCCAGGGGCCCTTGTTACTGACATATAACCCTAACTTGGTCCTGGGTTACAATGGTGAATCCCCAGCATTTACCCTATTGAGTGGATCCAGGGTTAATGGCACAAGAGTGAAACTATGATGTCAAGGATAAGAATTTAAGCGAGATTCTGCATGAACCTCCGTTTCGGATACCCTACTTTTAACCAAGGCCTATCCCATGGCGTGGGAAGCTCTCTGTATGGGTTGAGACACAGATTGTCATACAGACTGTTATTGAGGAAAGTGGTTTAGAAATGTGGAACTTTATTTTATTTATGTTCTATAGTAAATGTTGGCCCAAGCTAAAACTTAAAATAATTGTATGCAAGCACATTGTACACATACAATAACTGTTTAATGTGATTGGCGATGTGATTTTGAAATGCATGTAAAATTTAGTTTATGCCGGATTGTGAAATTGTTGCAAAAAATCCAAGTCAGTGCCGAGGTTGTTTTTAAGAACCCTTGTTCAAATAAACGTGAATGCTTTTATAAACAATGTGTGGTTATTTTAGAGAAACATTAATTATTTATTATCCTAAGGTGGTTAAGTTTCCTCCCCTTTCCTCATCCCATGTACGTGGGGTGTCACATAAAAATAAGGTCCTGGACTTTCCATTTCTTTAATGGCTTTTCACCTTTCTGATGGCTGAATATATGGCTGAATATATCCACTGCTATGAATAATGAAAGTTATGCATCCTATTATTTGCATTATTCTTCTTTTTTTTTCCTTAAATTAGAGTTACATATACGGCATGTTTTAACTCCATATTATACAGATTTAGGATGGGGTGGGTATGTGTGCATAGAAATTAAGGTACGGTTTCAAACTTAGAACTGGCCAAAGTGTCTTCCATGCAACGCAATAGTGAGAGGGGAGTGCATTGAGAAAATATGATTGTATCTTAGGAACATGCAATTTGTGTTTGCATACAAAAAAACTCAGGTCATGTCAGCGCAGAGGAGGCTAACAAGAGGACAATTTAGAAGACATCACAGATAAGTAGAGAATTAAAGTTTATTTTATAGAGAAGGAGGTTGTATAGGATAAATACAGGAGGATAAAATGAGATTATACAGAATAGAAACAGGTAGTTTAGAATATGACGGAACAGAAATAAGTGGGGTATCAAATGTCAGGTCCATTATGATTGAACAGCATCATGCAACCTAAATAAACTGCACACATTTGCTAACTTTTCAATCATTTGCTCAGAAAAACTGAGAAGCCACAAACCATGCCATGTTTTTCCCCTACTTTATGATAAATACTAGCTGTCGTTGAATGATTTTGTTATACATACAGAAAGAACATTGTAAATACTGCTTTTTCATTATACAGCATTACCAGCACTGTTAGTCATGCATTGGACTTGGTGCAGACAAGCTAAGAGGAAAGAATTTTTCTACAACATTGTTGACAGACTGATTTATTTAACTTCAAAATGTGCACAGGTAATACTTAGATATTTAATTACACAGAGCATTGATTTTATTATTAGGTTGAAGCACAAATATAAAGTGAATAGAAAACAATGGCAAAGTCATTATTCTGCAATCTAACAAAGTTTGTTTGGAAATATATACCTCACATTATACATGAATTCACTAATGTGTAAAATAATGGAAATGAAAAATGATATTGGTCATTTAGAGAATGTACATGAAGGGCAGACTAAAATAACCTTCAACCATTAGAGGCTTTTCTAATGTACCCTCAGTAATGCATAGGATGAAAATTCACCAAAATCACCAAAAGCTGCATATATAGTACTGTGCTATAATTATATGAAGCAGGACTCAGAAGTGGGGGTGTTTATGGGGGGTATACATACCGTCACAAACCTATAAATCTCCATTCATTTCTATTATTTTCTATGTTTACTTACCACCACTTCTAAATGTCCATTTTATCACAGCAATGCTCGTTCATGTAATAAAGCTAAAATGCACCATATCCTTGACCTTCTGCACACATACATACACTGACTATAAACATTCATTATATGGAGCATGCTAAACACAATCCCCAGAGACATATCTATTGGTATATACTAAGGATGTGCGCTGGCCACTTTGGTTTGGATATGGAACGCCCAACATGTTTTTGGATCTGTATTAGGGATCAAATTGGGGATTTCAAGGTGACGGTATGGTGCTAAGCCCTGCCCTCTTGCATATGCCTCGAGCCCTCTGCACCTGCGATTTTTAAACTGAGAGTTCCCCCTTACGTCTGGAGGGGCAGTGCTTAACAAGGGCACGGTGCTTATCGGGAGAAGAGGTGCCATGCCAGCATATACCAGCCCACTTCGAGACCAGATCTGTATTATTTTTGCCAAAACCACTCTTGCATGCTTTGGTTTTGGATTTGTCATTTTTTTCAAACAACTATAAATAATATTTAAAAATAACAGAATTTGAGCCTGTTTTATTCCTAAAGTATTATAAACCTCAATAACGTTAGTTTCCACTCATTTCTAGACAATTTTGATCACTTCATAGCTTGCAAATGTGTTTTCACCTAAGTTTAGACCAAAAGGTTGCACTGAATAAGGTATCTGGATGACTAAGCTAACCAACAGCATACTAAAACATCCACCATGGCACGTCTACTTATGTTGTATAGAAGACATGCACAATTTGGGCATCCTGATACTGATAATTGACACTGCATTTCCTGTTACAATGGACATAGCAGCCTGATAAATAGACATAGTAACCTCCCTCCATGGGCAGACTCTGATGGTACATATCCATGTTCACACTAAAAAGCAGTAGCGAAGATGGCGTTGGCGCACAACCGGGTGGGCAGTCATCCCTCCATGATTGTTTTGGTGATGAAAGACTGTGTTTTGCCCACCATGAACTTCTGCACAAAGGTGAATAAAGCGAAAATGGGGATGAATCAATAATTGCTGTGTGACTGGATCACACAGAGCACTGAGCACTTTACGATACAACCTGGCTGGTCCATCCATTGTATAATGATAGCACTTACCCCTTTGTATCAATCCCCAATATCCTATAGAATGTAAGCTTGCGAGCAGGGCCCTCTTCCCCACCCATTCTGTCTGTTACCACCCAGTCATGTCTTATTGCTTGTTAAATTGTAAAGAGCTACGGAATCTATTGGCGCTATATAAAAACCTGTTAATAATAAATAAATAAATTTTGAACTCGTTTACAGTTGCCATATGGAAGAGTAGACAATGATTGCCTTTAATCTACTTTTAGTGCACTTTGCCATTTGAAAACGTATCTGAGACTTACCATGACACAGCTGCGAATAGTTCATGTTCATCAAGAACACACAGCTGCGCTGAACTTTTACTACATATTGAAAGAGCTTGTAACCAGAAATAAAGATAGAAGATAGAAGACATATTTTTGGCAAAGTGTAGCTCCTTTATGCTACATTCTGAACTTTTTAAAATATAAATTGTTATAACTACCAAATGTTCCTTAATATACCCTTAGCTTACAGATTGATTAATTAATTGGTTTAATAAATAAATGCTAAGCGTTCCATTCATAAACATTTCATAAACGACCTGTATTGCTCAAAAACTATTCCGTTTACTTTTGCGTTGGATTGCAGGCGGAGATATAGCCATTTAAATTTATAGCACATACCTAATGTATAAAGAAATTTTGTATAGTAAAATAAACAAGCAGGGAATGGCCAACTCCAGAAACACTGATGAAAATAAACATAGGGGGGCTGATTAAGCCCTGCTTCACCTGCACCCAGACTGGCGGAGACGCAATGTTTCGCCGATCTGCACATGCGCAGATCGGCTTTGAATAGCACAGATTCAGGTGCAAAGCCTAACCCCGTGCCCTTGCAACTCCATGCCCCTTTTCTCATTTCCACATGTGCTTTTAGCAGGGCTAGCAGAGACATCATCCGGAGCCTCTGCGCTTTTTAGATTATGCGGGGCATATGGCCTTCCCCTCTCCCTGCGCTCTATTCAGAGCTGCAGGTGGATAGGTGCGGCGGGCAGCGGTGATGATGGGAAGGTGAATACATCTCTTACCCTGCAGTGATTGGATCATTGTATATAAATACATACATACATACATCTCAGCCAGTAGGAAGCACTGCAGATTACCTGCTGCCCCCTCCTCCTGAATCTTTCTCTCCTTCTTTTCAGCAGGATCATGGTTTTGGGCCCAAGACATGCCCTGATTTGCAGCCTCTGTGATATACCCAAGCCTTCTATGATATACCCAATCATAACTTGTTGTAAGATCCCGTCTTTGTACCCCCGAGCATCTGGCAAAGTGGCCATACTGATTTATTTTGCCTAGAGCACCAATTTGGCTAGAGCCGGCCCTGCTTGTGGAGTAATACCACACAAAACACAATCTGCACTCCTATGTGTAGTATTTACGATACCAAATGCCATATGTCACCCTCTGTTGCAAAGGAATCTGTAGTTAAGTCTGGATCTAGTCCATAAACTCAGACTAAATAGTTATATTTTAGTTATAATATTCCTCTCAGTATTTTAATAAACTATTAATACTACTTCAAGAAAGTGCAATGTTATTTATTATTTCATTAAGTTACACAATTATTGTCATAATTGTGTTACTAAAAGGGCAAGATTCAGAATCAAGATGCAACTGTATTGCATCCAGTCTTCCGTACAGGTAAGGACTTGCCACTCCTGTGTCTTATACAGACATCCGATACTGGACCCCTTCCTTGCAACTTCTGTCTTGTCCACATTTAATATGTGACTGGTTAGTACAGAGGACGGTTAGCATGCCTTCAATGTACTCTGTTCATGCTATCCCCATGCAGTGGAAGCTGCACAGGTACCAGCACCACTATCATTAATTGTACCAGAAAGGAGCTCTGGGTTCAGAGGATTCAGTTCTGGACTTGCCCGTGCACACTTACCAATATATGTGTTTTTCAAACCTAACATTGGAATAGATACAAAGTAACAGCGTTGTGAATTTTAACCTATTTCTGTGTGCAGCCGGTTTTATCAGAGATTGTACAATGCTGCGAAATGTAATTACTCACATGATTTGGTGCCCATAATTTGTTAATGCATAATTTCAAGACAGAGGCTTCTTATATCAGTTGATGCATTTAGTAATGAGAGAGGTTTTCGGCAGAGAGAGAGAGAGAGACCTAGTCAATATCAGAAGTCTCTGGAGCAAAGCACAAATATATACAGTAGTTTTCTTGTTTATAAGAAACATTATTTTGAAGAACTTCATTAATCAATATGGTTTTTGTGAGAAAGAACATTGTTAAATGGGATTTTAACTGACTTATTCTTGATGGATGCGCTTTATAATTCCGTTTGCCTTGTTATGGGCAATACTGACTGCGAATGATGCGTATTATAAAGGATGATAAAGAACAAGAGGTGAGTTGTAAACCCAATTCTATCTGTGCTTGTTTTTATACCCTGGAATCTATTGGAACATCCCTTTACTTATTACCTCTATCAAATTAAAGGGTACCTGCAAGCCAAATCTCAGGCTGTCATCTTCTCTAATAGATTTACTTGTGGATCTAAGATGAAATACACCAGTTTGTTCTTTCACAGAATGCAGGAAAACTGTGGTATTATATATAAGATGCATTATAGGTGTCTGGGATCACCTCTAGGCCATAAATACTTAATGGGTATATTATAACATGAAACAACAAATGGAAAAATTGCTTTTGCACTATCATATCTAAAACAGTACTTTCCTGAAGGGCTTCATGTAAGATGCTGTATATGTTTGTAAGATTAGGATGAAATAAATTAAAAGAAAGTACCATCAAAATAAGCTTATATAATAATAATGTGATGCTTCATTCTATGTAATATATATCTAATTATTGCTCATTGAGTTATGCTATCAAATAAGGCATGTAATTTTCAATGTCAGTCTTAAAGTGTATCATGCGTACACACAGGTGTAACATTAGCAGTGAAAACTATGTTATTGCATGTACAATATGATTTACCATGCACAGCTAACTAAAATATTAGGCGCTGTACTTGAAAATGTATATGCAAATTATGCTATTTTTATATAATTTGTAATATGACAATGTCCACTATAATACTGAATTTATTGTACCCAATAAAAGATAATAATGGCCTAAAGTGGTTAGACGTGCTAGTATACAAAAGTGTGTATTTATGCAGCCATGCCAGTGTGTAAACATTGGGCTTACAAGCCAGGCATAGGATGTAGAACTGGATCCGGTAATGTTTATATGACGTTTCATGCCCTGGAATCCTGGATTGTGTAGAACCTTGGCAATATCTGGGCCTAAATTTACTAAGCAGTGAGATTGCAGTGAAATTGAAAAGTGGGGATGTTTCCCATAGCAACCTTGAACCTTGAACCTCAGATTCAAGTTCACATTTTCCAGTATGTAAAGAGAGAGCTTGAATCTGATTGGTTGCTATGGGCAACATCCCCAGTTATCAATCTCACTGCAATCTCCCCGCTTATTAAATTTAGGCCTGAGTGCGGAGGGCCCTCTATAAAAACCCTTTTCTATGGAGGTTTGTGTAGATTTCTGTATTGTGGAGCTATTGTTTGCAATGTATTTCACACTTTTTTGCCATATTGTTTGTTTAAAAGAGTAAAGCACTATGTAATATGCTAGTATAATAATAATGTATATAGATACTAATAACAGGTATAACTATAGAAAACGACTAATGTCATTAATATAGTGTTTTAATTAAATACACTTTCACAATAACTTTAACATAATATAAAATGACGAGCTTGTTCTAAAGGTTTAAAAACAAAAAGGGAAAAAGCAGGACTTTTAAACACAATCTCTTAGCTGCGGGTAAAGGCTATTAATAACGTGGCAGGCGGGCTGCAAGGTGGCACATTTTGAAAGAATTATCTGAATATGTCAAGGTGACTATTTGAACTGTGTTCTTTTACATCCATGTTTCTACTTTCACTTTTTTGCTTATACTCATTAATATTACAAAAATGTGCTCTCCTTTCATTGTTGAATGTATTCTGTCAGCTATAAGTAAATGAAAAATGACTGTAATGTTACAAAAGCTTCTTTGAAAAGGTGAATTCAAAACATAACGGAGGCCCTCCATCTCCAATATTTAATTGGCAGTTTTTCTTTGTCCGTTTAATGAAATCTTATAAAGCAGGTAGCATCACAGCTTGATGTCTGTGCTTTTATACCCAATCTTTAATTTTTGTGGTACAATGGAAAGGCTTCATCTATGCATTTAGTACAACATGCACTTAACCTTATTGTTCCTGCTAATCAGCCTACAGGATTTTACATTGTACATTTTTCGTCAGAGGAACTCCATTCAATCTATGTTTTTCTTATTGTGCTCTGTTTAGCGTTATTGTACTAACCATCTTTATTTTTTATAATAACTTTTTTAAATAAATCCATACTATGGGCTTTATTCCCATGCGCTAATGCCCTTTTTCCCTTAAGCATTGTCTCATGAATTGTCATGGAGAAAAGTTGTTTCCATAGCGATCTATGTAGATATTGCATATAATCAGCAACTCACTCTTGAAGCTAGATTTACATACCTACATACCTACTTGTGAGGGGTAAGAGCAGGACAAATTAGCCCCACCTCTGGTCCCACTGAAGCCCCTTTTTACATACATGTCAAATATTAAATTATAGTTATATTTAAAAAAAAACTGACTGTCCTGCGGAAATCAGGAAACTTGGGAGGTATGACTACGATGCAGGAACGGAAAAGTGGAGATGTTGCCCATAGCAACCAATCAGATTCTAGCTCTCACTTTTCATTTACACACTAAAGAATGTCAGTCTGATTGGTTGCTATGGGCATCTTCTGTTCCATTCCTGCAGCTTAGTAAATCTAGCCCCTGGAGTAAAAAATTCTGTTATCTATAAGAATTTTTTCCCATAGACCTCTCTTTTAGTTAAACTTACCTGACCCAAAAGCAGAAATGTTCACTGAAGAGCAAGTCTTAGTGCATGCGCAGTGACTTTCATTGTGGCACTTATTCCCAGAAGTGAATCACTATGCATGCATAGTGATTTCATTCACTCCGAGGAGCTAAAATGTCTGCAATGATCTTGACATCGACCACAGAGGGGTATATTTACTAAGTAATGATTGTAATGAGATTGGAAAGTGGGGATGTTGCCCATAGCAACCAATTAGATTCAAGCTCTATGTTTCATTTTACACACTGGAGAATGTGATCTCGAATCTGATTGGTTGCTATGGGCAACATTCCCACTTTTCAATCTCACTGCTTAGTAAATTTAGGCCTTCATCTCTTTTTATTAAATAGCCCCCTATATCTGTTCTTCAGCTCAGTGCTCAGTGCATTCACTTTCTAGAAACACCAGTGACCAATGTTGCTGCTGTGAGGCCTTAAATGATATGCAAGAAAACACCTATAATAAAAAAGAGTGACAAGTGACAGACATGTGCATAGTACTTACCTGCCTAAACATTGCTCATATGCGAACAAGCCTCTAGAAAAGAATAAAGGAATGTGCTAGCAGGACCAAATAGTGGAGAAACATGGTAACATCTAAATTTCAGGTCATAGGTTGAGGACAGACTTGATGCATTATTCACTGAAAATGAATCATAGCAATCTAACCAATATATTCATAAAACATGAATATTGTAAGCAGATATAATGAGAGTTTTCCTGACATCCAAATAAGGGTTCTTCACTTGTTTAGCCTGCTACAATACCTTGAATAGAGAACTAATTCATACAAAACATACAGTACTAGAAGTACAGTAGAATAAACCTATTCACTATGCCAGTGGGATTTCTACTAAATGGTGGAAAGAGGTAACAGATTTGAAGCAAGTCAGAAAATGACAGGTTTGTCATCTAGTTGCCACAGGCATTTCATCGCTACCCTGATCTGTGCCATTTTCAGGACACATTTATTGGTACAAAATAAATATTAATTGTATTAACTATATAGGTACACAAATATGAAAGTACATTATTAATAACAATTAGTATACTTTTATAATACCCTATCTAACACAAGAAAGAATNAAAAAATGATGGATCAAAATTTAAAAAACCCTTTGATTAAGCTGGCCATACACTATAAGATAAATTGTTCCAATAAAAAGATTTTTCAAGAGTGGGCAAAACCATGTTGAATTGCAGGGGAGGTAGAATGAATGTTAGTGTTTGCATGCAGGGAGAATACTTTATTGTTGCATGTTGCACACAGATACTGACCAGTGTTACTGTTACACTGTTATTAATTAGTTACTAATTAGTTAATAAAAACAACATCTCTCACCTGTAATACTGATTGCAACTAATTCAATTTGCCCCCCCCCCCCGTTGCAATTCAACATGGTTTTGCCCTGTCTTGAAAAATCTTTCGATTGGAACAATTTATCTTATAGTGTATGGCCAGCTTTACTGGTACACTCTGGAAATTAAAATTGGTACACTCTGAAAATTCACATTGTATAGGAAATACAATGTGCATTTTAGGGATATGGAACACCACTATGATGAAAGCACATTGGTAATATAAACAAATGAAATAAAGGCATAATAACAGAATGAAAAGGTACGGGAGAGACCTCCCTGCAGGATATTAAAACTCAGAGGAGGAATGCTCTAGAGTGGATTGATAGTGAAGCTTAGTAAGAGTAAAGCTGGCATAAGACATACGATGAAGCCATACCTGTGCCAAAACCTCCAGAAAAGTTCAATCTTCAAAATGTAAACAAGCAATGAAGCATGCAGAGCATGGTGACCCAAGCTTTCAGTCTCTCTGTCCTCGCTTAAATCACAATCACAGCAGTGTACAATGTCAGTTGTATGCACATTATTGCTTTGTGCTCTAATATGTGTGGATTGTATTTTTTACAAAAACTTTGCAGAAGTATCATGATATATGTTCTTTGTGAACTTACAAAACCCAGCATCTACATCTCATTTGGTTGAGGTTCAGCCTGTACTTGATAAATTCGGTCTTCAAGTTCCCACCTAAAAACGTAAAAGGTATTATCACAGAATTACAGTGAAATATTAATTACTACCATCTGTGAAAGTTTATCAATGTCAACCAGTTATGAATACACCTGGGGGGGAATTCAGTAAGTGACGAGTCCTCTGTGAGAATTCGTTTCGTCAGCGTTCGTCAGCGGCAGAAATTCGTCACTGACGGGTTATGTATAGTATTCAGTATGTGACGAATTGTATTGACGAATTTGTACGGCTGACGAATGCTGACGAATACT
>JABWIB010000343.1:8303-21991 GCA_016617825.1 Platyplectrum ornatum
CCACCTGCTGGACAACCAGCTCATTGCTGCAGCACCACCTGCTGGACAACCAGCTCATTGCTGCAGCACCACCTGCTGGACAACCAGCTCATTGCCAAACATGAAAAGAAAAACCTGTAGATGAGCTTGTCATCATTTATATGATCCATATCATATCAATATCCTGATTTCTGGTACTAGGAACTCAGTTTAGGTAGTGCCGGGATGTATAGCAACAGATATGTATAGCCTAAGAGGCCTAATTGTTTCAAAGCGAGAGTTGAGAGGTATAAAATTCACCTTTAATTACATATGAAAGCATGTAACTATGCAGTTCTTCTATGTGTCCATTTTCTTGCATGCAATACATGAAACATTTATTTGCACCACTAGCATTGTGTACCTGAACCTGTTTTTGCTTTTGCTCTGAATTTATGATCCCTTGTGGTTGCCTTTTTGTCAGTGTGCTGATTCTTACGCTGGCTTTATGCTAGGTATACACGAGGGGCAAATGTACCCAGGATCACGACTGGTGCATGCATTATAAATGTGACTTTGTGAAATATAAATTACAATTACTGAAATGTATCTTCAAGGAAAAGTGCAATGAAGCAGTTCATGTTCACTCACATTATTCCTAATCTTATTGATTTATATATTGGCAAAGACATGACAGTGGCTGACCAGGAATAGACATCCTGGGATTACAGTATGTTCTCCTTAGCAGGGGAACTGACAGTGGCAATGGAAGGTGTGCTATGAAGCATGGAAGCCGTGGAAAATAAATGCATGATTTCCTGCTTTACCAAGCAACATAAGTGCAGCCTATACATTTCATGTCTAGAAATGCTGAAATTGTACCTTATGGAATGCTCTGTATAATATGCAGCACAGTCTGATGAGGACTTAATGTCTTTTATAAAGCTGGCCATACACTATAGCTGGCCACACACTATAAGATAAATTGTTCCAATCGAAAGATTTTTTCAAGAGTGGGTAAAACCATGTTGAATTGCAGGGGATGTAAAATGAATGTCAGTGTTTGCATGCAGGGAGTATACTTTATTGTTGCATGTTGCACACAGATACTGACCAGCGTTACTGTTACACTGTTATTACACTTGTACTAGAAAACATCATCTCTCAACTATAACACCGTTAATTAAATTTGCCTCCCCTGCAATTCAACATGGTTTTACCCACTCTTGAAAAAATCTTTCGATTGGAACAAATTATCTTATAGTGTATGGCCAGCTTAAGAATGATCATGGGTATTTAGTATCTTATGTAAAAATGTATGTTTAGTTAGAGTAAAACGTTGTGATAATTTATTAATAAATCGTATTTAGTTTAGTTTTTGTTAATATAAGCATAGCACAGGCATAGCTTCCAACATTCTGGAGGATGAAAATTGGACAAATAAGTCCCTTCCAGGTTTAGCTTTGCCCAAGCCAAATCCCTAATGCTGGAGGTGAGGCCACTAAAATTCATTAAAACTATTAATTAAAAAAATAATCATTTATTGGACAAATTTTTAAGCAATCAGGAAATCAGGACAGTGACCCGAAATTGTGACTCTCCCTCCCAGGAGAAACATTAAGTAGAATGGGTGTCTCTGTAGGAAAACTATAGGTTTACTAAGGATGTGCAGGACTTCGGGCCTGATTCAGCCCTGCGTCTCCAGCCAGGCTGGCAGAGACGTGAAGATTCGCCGATCTGCACATGCCTCTGCGACTCCGCAATATGGTAATGGGAAAAGGGGCTAAGCCCTGCTAATTAGAAGCGCAGCCTGCACCATGTCTGGACATGGTGCAGGCTTAGCGCAGAGTGGCCGAGGCAGGTAATGTCCTATGGACAATTACCTGCCTCATTAAGGGTTAAAAAAAGTAAAAAAAAAAAAAATTTAAAAATTACATTAATAAAGAAAGTTTGTGTGTGTTTTTTTTAATAATATTTTTTTTCTTTCTTTTTTTTTTTTTCTTTCATGCTCGCAGTGTACGCTAGTCTATGTATCCAATCCCCAAGCTTGCGGACACTTTGTAGCGTCTAATAAATAAGTGTAAATAAAAAGTCAGAACCTCACTTCATGTGTGATTTACCTGTGTACCGTTGTGTTCCCTGGGGTAAAGCTGCCTGTAAAGAGAGGCACTGCAGATACCTCTACTTTACTGTGATGGCTGGACAGTCCCAAGACAGACTCCCGACCCCTCTCCCCAGTGACAACCCTGTTGGCATCTTGTCTGCTAACAATACCCAGCTTCCCCTTCATACTTTATAGTTTTCTGTATCACATATGTTACGGGAAAAAAAAAACTATATCTAATGTTTTAGGGTAGAAGTAGAAATTACAAATAAACTATAAGTGAAAATGATGCAAACTACTGTAATCTATAAATGGAAAATACATTGTAAAGGGCCGAATACGTGAAATCAATCATTGTATGTGTAAGGATACAGGAGCTGTGCACTTGTCCATGCATACAAATAGAACTGCAGTTATCAGCAATAGCAAACCATTATTAAAGCAGAATACTCCATGACCCTTAGATTTAATGTACTGTAAATGAATTATTTATGTCTGTAGTGCTTAACATTAATCTTTATTGATCCATGTTTCCTTTTGTGATTCCCATTGATGGTACATGAATTTTTTAGATTACAGGAAGGTTTAGTCTAGGATGAATTACACAAATGGTTTCCAATATGGAACATCACGTGATAGTTTCAATGACCAGTTATGGCTAAAATTACATGGTAAGCACAGTTGATATAACTTTTTCTGAATGTAGTTTTAAGATTCTTTATGGTAATGAAATATGGTGCATAGTTTTTTATTTGCCATGTAATTGTTTTTGTGTTACAAGCCGTAACCAAACACACGTATTGTAGTGATAATAATGCAGTAGCCCGTCTTACGCAGGTTTCCCTATTAACAGGAGAAGGTCACTCCCTCTGTAGTTTCCCATATAATGTGGTAGGTGGGCAAGACAGTCACCCTGTGTGGAGTATGTATGTTCTAGCTGTGTCTCTGTGGGTTTCATCCGGGTGCTCCGGTTTCCTTCCACATCCTCAAAAGATTGTGGATTAATTGGCATGTGACTAATTTGTCCCTAGTTTATGTGTAATTTCACCTATGTATATTGAAGAAAAATCTTGATAATTAAAAAGCTTCCATTAACACCAGTAATGTCCTATAGAGATGTGAATGTTAGACTCAGGACTGTATTACATGTGCCTCTTACGGGAATCAGCTGTATACTATAGTTTTACCTTTGTGTCTTTCGCGCACAGCATTTGTACAAGCTTGACCTGTATTTCAGTGATTGTAGGCTTTAGGTCAAGTCGTGATTTTTCTATTATTATTGCTATGTATTTGCTTTCTTTGTCGTTCATTTTTGGATTGTATAGCTGTCCTGATCCTCTGATCCATGCTTTCTTTCTTCACAGAAGGCTGCATCAACAATTTGAAAGCTATAAAGAACAAATCAGAAAAATAGGTGAGGACACTCGTCGCTACCCCGGAGAACACAAGGATGATGCACCGACATGCGGCATCTGTCACAAAACAAAGTTTGCTGATGGCTGCGGGCATCTGTGCTCTTACTGCCGAACAAAGTTCTGTGCCCGATGTGGTGGTCGTGTCTCGCTACGAACCAACAATGTAAGTGATTTTCATTGTATAGACCCCTATATAATGTTTAGTGCTGTATATTATTTTGTATTTGTCGCACTATCACAGCAAAGCATTCATTCCAAATTCCATTGTGTCTGATCATTTTGTGAAATCTAAATAGTGTGACGTAAGTAAGTGTGAAGACACAATGATATGTAACAGGACAGACATAGTAATGCCACGTTATAGGTCATTGTTACGGCCTCATCCAGGATTCAGAGTTCTGGCCGTATCTCCAGTAAGACATAATTACACACTGCACAAAGAAGACAAACCAAGATAGTACACATGAATAGAGTCTAGATCAACAAAATATATGAAGCAGGGAGCATAAGATAACAGGTATAGGAGGGTAGAAGTGTATTTAAACACAAGGGCATGCTTATAAACCAGAGTGTGTTCGGTTAATGTGTGTTAATCACCAGTGAATAGGTAGTTAATAAGTGTAGTAGTTGGTATAGTTTTGAATAAACCTCTGGGCAGATTGGATGGTCCTTGTGTCCATTGTAGAGTGGTGGGGTGATCTCAAGATCGCTACCTTATGGGAATCCCAGTTTTATCCATAGTATTACTTTTTCTTATAATACTTATATACGCTCTTATATATGCTGATATTGGGCTTAATAAGTAAGAAGTTGATAGTCGAAAGCATCTGCGACCCCTCCCTCAACACTGCAATAGAAGGGGTGGATAACTAGGGTTGGGCAACTCCACTGGATATTTAAAACATCACTTAAGCTGGGTACACACGGTAAGATAAATTGCTCCAATCAAAAGATTTTTCAAGAGCTGGTAAAACCATGTTGAATTGCAGGGGAGGTAAATTGAATTAATTGCAATCAGTATTACAGGTGACAGATGATGTTTCCAGCCCTAGTCTACTAACAGTGTAACAGTAACACTGGTCAGTATCTGTGTGCAACATGCAAAAATAAAGTATTCTCCCTGCATGCAAACACTGACATTTATTTTACCTCCCCTGCAATTCATCATGGTTTTACCCACTCTTGAAAAATCTTACGACTGGACACAATTTATCTTACCGCGTGTACCTAGCTGTACTCAAGAGTGTCCAGGTCAATGGTGCTACGTCTAGATGATACCATGCTGCAGCGTCCAGATGATGTCCCCAGAAACCCCACATGGAGTAACTGCACACCAGGGTGGCCAGTGTTTACTAGAACCTCTATTTGTTGAGGAATGACTACATTCTGCTTGTGAGTGCTCCTGGTGGCAGCTACCAATGTAGAAAGTAAGGTGTGGAGTCGTGATACCACTACAGACAGGATAGCACAACTGACAGCACATCACACAGGTAGGACACAGACAAACATGATTTCGATTTTTTTTAACATTTCACAGATGCGTGCATTGTCAGGATGTTAATCATACAATGCAATATATGCTGGGCGAGCACCAGGGACATGAAATGTTAATACCTGTGGCACTACAAGCACCAGCATTCGCTAAGGGGCAGAAATAATGTATATGTTTATTTATAAGAAGGAATTTTTCATTATACTTATTTGGCAACAATGATAAAACAAATTAGATTTTATCCTCTCACTGCTTCATGACTGACACATACATTTTGCGGTTTGTCGTTTGTCCAATTCATATTCTACAACTGGTCCTATATATCTTGTATCATTCATTTATTCATTTGTGCCATATATTCTTTCATATTGACCATTATATAAATAGTGTGCCATTATAGAAATATCTTACTTTGTCGGTTCAGAGAGACCCCTGACCCCCACAGTTCCACTATGAAAACCCTTTGCTCTCACTTCCCCTTTATAAATTGGTCTTCTCATGCTCATTCTCCCAAATTCAACATGAGACTTGTCAGAAAAGGTAGAGGTTCAATGGGGAGGTAAAGAATAAGTAAGAATTGGGGAAAGGGCATGACACTTTAAATAGGAAGGACAGTGAGAGAAGGGTACAATTAAGAGGTTAAAGACAGGTACAAAATATGATTGAGGAAAGTGATACAATGGGGAGACAGACATGGGGTTTCACAAATTAGGGGAATATAGATCTGCATGAAATAGCTAGTAAAATACACATGCACCCCTCACTTGGCATCATGGTTTTGCTCAGGACTACACCTGTACCTAAAATAAGGTGTAAGTGCAACGCCTGCCCTTATACATTGCAAAGCACAAGGTGGGATAGAGAGAGGCTGGTGGTAATGAATGGGGGTGGGTAGTAGTTTACAATGGTTTGCAGCATATATTTGGTGCCGAGATGTTTAGTAAGTGTCACCTAGAACAGGTTACATATTTCTAATTGGAAAAGCTGTGATTGCTGAAGGTTTTCGGGGCTCATCCTGTGCAGCAGGTTTTATGTTATACATTTGAGTTTATACTAGATGAGGCGAGAATGAGATGCTCGAGAACATCCGCCTTTACTAATGGGGAGGGGATCTGTATATCTTTATTTAACTTGGTTTCTATGTAATTAACAGATTGCTATTAGGATAGATACATTCCACCAAAGTCATACTTTTCCTTAACTTGATTCAACAATAATAATGTTCTTGCCTGAAAGTCTCGCATTTCTTTTAACCTTTGACCTTCTTTTTTGTTGAACTGCTTATTAATACCTGCTTACCATTAATTTTCTTTTTGTTTCTTCTTTTATTCTGCTTTCTTGGATGCTTTCCCAAAGGAGGACAAAGTGGTTAGACTCTTTTCTTTCTTTTATCTTGTATATGAAACAGTGCTGAAATATTTCACTAGACATTATGGTGCCAGATGCGTGGGCTTTGTTATTGTGTCGTTTTGACAATCGCAATGTCGCTACCCTTCAATCACTCCCTCAGTAAATTTATATTGGATGTAATTTGCAATGTAAATGATTTCTGTCAGGTAACCTATATTTGTGTGAGGTTAAAAAAAAAAGCTGCAGCTGTTCTGGTTTGAAAACAGAATATAAATAGAAATTTGCAATATATAAAGAAGGGGGAAAACAGCATTTCATGTACCTATAAGTAGGCAGAGCAGCGGATACTGGTTTTCTTATAGTGATGAATAATAGCTGTAAAATATCACCTCTGATAAGTTCGTAACGGACATTGAACCAAATCCGGACTGCATCATGGGTGGTGAAATGCGCCCTCTATCAATTACTTTAATAGATCTGTAGGATGTAGATCTCCGTATACTTTGTGTATCACATACACCCCTCCATTAGATATTTCATTTTGCTATGTGGAGGGTGGTGCAACCAAAACCATTAGCATTATTTTGGGATCCAAAAGAAAAGAAAAGTTAGCTTTGCATGCAGGGAGAATACTTTATTTTTGCACACAGATACTGACCAGTGTAACTGTTACATTGTTATTAGACTTGTGCAGGAAACATCATCTCTCACCTGTAATACTGATTGCAACTAATGGAATTTAACTCCCCTGCAATTCACCATGGTTTTGCCCATGAGTGTAAATCTGAATCTGGCCCTTTGTGAGTAAGGGCAAAATAGGTGCAAGTATAGCCCCAGGCAAAACCTTGTTGAAGTGTGAGAGAAGGCAAAGCATTGTCCCTCATTCAAAAACTTCATGGCGACTTGGTTTAGCTTAGGTCTGCCATCATACCTTTTTTTAAAGTTGCAACTGGAATTAAGACATTAAGGTAACAATCACTGTATACAAATGAGTAGTAGTGTCACTTGTATTGGCACTGACTCTTAATAACTAAAGTGGGAATCTGAATGTACAGTACTTGCTTATGATTTCCATTAATGTCTTTAATTGTCTTTTATGTTTGTCGTCACTTTAAATAGAGTGATCTGCTTTCTTGCAGATGATTTCGCTTATTCTGCCACTTTAAATACATCATTACTTTACAAACTGCCTAAAAACTAGCAAAACCCACACTAGTTCTGCAACACTGCGCTGCTCGAAATCCCCACTAAAGACACGTCTCACAGTGTAAACCTTAATAATACCTTGAGAACAGAAAATTACATGGAAAGAGTTCTGAAAGATGCTAATGTTAATGTGTCAGGAAACAGTGCAAGTGCAGATATAATTTGTGCGTGGGATGGAGGTTTACAATATGGTGGTTTCCAATTTTGAGATTTACTGCTGGAAAACATTTATTTTTGTCCAATGTTTAATATAGACCTTTCCGAGCGTCACATCTTTTGCATGTGTTTAATTGCTGTAAACCACACTTCCCACGTACAATGTTATAGGTGTTAGCTGACAGCTCGAATGATTTCCCATTTCGTTTTTTTGACTGTTAAATGTAACATTTGATGGATAAATATTAGTATGTTATATTGTTTTATAAAATAGTTGTTTATAAAATATACCGTAGGCTTACAAAGCACAATCCTTGCCCCATGCCCTCCATTAGAGCACTGTCAGGACATCTTTACGCAGTAGGACTCTCCCACTTGTCTTTGCTTTCTTTACTGAGTTTTTTTGTCTTCACTTATTTATAAAACAAGAAGATGCATGGCTCTACCTACAAAGATATTTCTTGAACTATAACATTTTCCATATCACCACAAAGTGGCATAGTGCCACGTCTATTCATGGCGGCAACAGCCGCCGGTGCAGGGTAAGGTTGGGGTTAAGCAGTGGGGAGGGTATTTAGTGTAGAAAGGGAAGGTCAGGGTTTAGGAATGGGAAGGTCATGGAGTGTAGAAGGAGAAGAATAAAATGTCTACATAAAACATTAGTTAAATACAAGTACCTTTTATGTATGTACCTACTTCATTGTCCTATGACTACTGAAATATTGTTTTATTACGGCATCCTAAACTTCCAATAAAACCGTATTATATAAAAATAGATTCTGAAAGTAGTGCATAATCTTGAACTGTCAAGGGAGAATTTTTTTCTTGTCCTATTAGACAACAGTAATAAATCATTGAAGTAATCTTACTACCTCATGGGAAGAAACCATAGAAAAAATGTCTAAAGCTATTGTATTACTTGCAGAACGAGCCCTCACTTTCAAGAAAAGCATGAGGTTTTATGGGGCCGATTGAATTGTTTCTCACACCCCTTACGCAATTTACATGAGAAAAATGAGCTCCTTTTAGGTAGTGAGTTTTGGCTACTGTAAGGGACACAAAAAAGTGCATGATCAGCTTTTTTACGTTATAACCAGCAATCAGCCCCTATATTGAGGAACTTACTATGTGTATTATATGTAAAATGTCTCCAAGTTTCATAACTACATATTTACAACTTATGTTTAGTCAAATTACATGAGAGAGGCAGCACATTATATTTATCATCTTTGGCACTGCCCATGTAGCCTTCTGTCAACATATAAAGAATGGAGTGCAGGCTTCTTCTGAGAGTGCACAGTGAGGACTGAATGCAGACGACTGAACTTACCAGTGTAAACTTATGTCTGAGCAAAACCATGTTGAATTGCAGTGAGGTAAAATGAATGTCAGTGTTTACATGCAGGGAGAATACTTTATTGTTGCATTTTGCACACAGATACTGACCAGTGTTACTGTTACACTGTTTTTAGACTTGTGCTAGGAAACATCATCTCTCAACTCTAATACTGATTGCAACTAATTACATTTACCTCCCCTGCAATTCAACATGGCTTTGCCCACTCATAACTTTACGCTCTTATGTTCTATGGTACATAAGTCTGGATCCAGTCCTGAGGCACGTGTGGCACACTACTTAAAATACTTCTGCGCTCCTTTCTTTTGCAATAGAACCTTAGGCAGTAGCATATCTCACTGGATAGTGCCATATGGCCGTATGAATTCATTGCAGATTTGACGATTTACCATCTTATTTTACAAATATTTTTGTGTAGTAGACATTTTCAATCTCATACTTTTTCATACTTCTTTTCCAAATGTTTAAGTAAAATTACAATTTGTAATGTATATGTATAGTCATATTAATGTTTGAACATATCTTGGATTAAAAAAAATCCATACGTTCTATGCAAATCCATACGTTCTAAGCAGAAAATTAACAGTTAAACTATTACGAGGAATGTAATCGGTATTCTTTTGCTGACTTAGGCATTTGCAATCCATAGCAGGATTAAAACACCATGTATTTTTAGAAATGATCTGACCTAGATGCAAAATAAAACATGACTGCCTATGTATGTGGCACATAGGTATATACTCAATGTATCGTGATGAATCGTGAAATGTATGTCCTATTTTTCTTCCAAGAATAACGCTATGAAGCTGGTATACAGAGAAATAGTTAGCATGTGTATATAACAGGGGCTTCCAAACAAATATATATATATATATATCTCTAAATATTTATTAAACTGATTAATATCTGCTTGTCGTTTGAAAAAGAAGGAAATTGCTCACATTACATTGATTCCCAGCTCTGATGTGATTATTTTTAGGAGAATAGAGTCGTTTTTGTACAAAAGAAATAAGTTTGTAGACAGATTCTTAAGTAAAATTAAGTTTGGATTATTAGTAGTTTTCATCAACGTAGTTGTATATTTTGTACATCTTACTGTAGTGTTAAAAGCATTATATATAGCATTATTTTGGACTGATTACATGTAGAATTGGTATAATTTAGCCATAAAATTATAGTATCATTTAAAAATCAATAAAACAAACTTATTACATTGCCTCTTAATATGTTGCCTCCTAATATATTGATTTTCTTGTAAACCACAAGGATTTGCTGATTTTTGGTAGCGCATGCCCTGTATACCTGAACATTTATCGTAAAATAAATAATATTTAAGGCCAGGGGTAGTTTAGAACTGAGAAACTGGTTGTTTATGTTACTTGGTTCTTACTTTTCTTCTCCTTGTATTTAGATTATGTGGGTTTGCAATTTATGCCGAAAGCAACAAGAAATTCTTACAAAATCAGGGGCTTGGTTTTTTGGAAGTGGGTCACAACAGCCATCAAGTCAGGATGGAACATTAAGTGATACTGGTACTGGTGCTGGATCTGACGCACCAAGAGAAAAGAAAGCACGACTTCAAGAAAGATCTAGATCTCAAACCCCGTTAAGTACTGCCGCAACAGCCGGTTCTCAAGACACATCACCAGTTAGTTTACAGTCTGATCGAAGCAAAGGGTCAGAACAGTCATTACAAGCTGCAGTAGACGAACAGAAGACTTCTCCAAGGTCAAGAAGTGAGCCACCACGAGACCGGTAAGACATAGCTTATCATGAAACAATGCTGTACAATTTTTCGGTTGTACTTTCGTTACGATATGTATACTGAGACCATTCTTGGTTAACTAATAAATTGCTTATCTTGATTAGATCAGTATGTAGGGGATTCTCTGTTTTAAAGAAAATAAAATTGTGGAAGACTGGTTCAAGCCATGGTAGTGAACCATGAGAACAAATAAGCACATTTTGTAGATTAACTATATTATATCTGAGTTTATAGTTGTAAGTCTTCTTTGTGTGTTCCTTCCCAGGAAGAAGAATTTAGCTGTTTCAGAGCAAAATGGAAAAGTCTTAAAAGGTGAACGGAAAAGAGTCCAGAAATTTTCTGGTCAACAAGGGCAAGGATATCCAGATGAACATAAAGAAAGGAGAGAAAATAGGAAACTTGGGAAGGGCAGGTCTCAGGATATTCCAGAAAAACTGGAAGAAGGAACAAACATGGAGGAAGACAAGCAACGGGTTGAAGATGAGTATCAAACACGGTATAGAAGTGATCCAAACTTGGCAAGATACCCAGTAAAGCCACAGCCAGAAGAACAACAAATGCGCATGCATGCCAAGGTTTCAAAGGCTCGACATGAGAGGAGACACAGTGATGCATCTCTACCCCATACAGAATTAGATGAAGCCGAAATTCCTGAAAACAAACTAGGAAAAAACTCTCAAGGTCCAGGTGCACAGGAAAAAAGAATGGTCCTTGAAAGTCAGCAGTCCTATTCAATTGATAGAAATGGTGACGGCATCATTTCCAAGTCAAACCAAGTGTCTAATCACAGCCCTCCAAGTCCCAGGCACAGCCCTGTGCCACCCGAACATTTAGAATCCAAAAACCATGATTCCTTAAAAAAACATAGTCGATTAGATCCTAGCTCTGCTCTTTTAATGAGAAAAGCAAACCGTGAAAAAATGGAGACAATGTCGAGGAATGATTCCCTTAGTTCAGATCAATCAGAATCTGTAAGGCCATCTCCACCAAAGCCCCATAGGTCTAAAAGAGGTGGAAAGAGGAGGCCAATGTCAGTCAGTAGTTCAGAGGAGGAAGGGGCGTCCACACCAGAATACACCAGCTGTGAGGACGTGGAAATTGAAAGTGAAAGCGTTAGTGAAAAAGGTAAGAGATTTCCATTTTATTGTAAATGTCACTTACACTGAGTTGTGTAAAAAGTGAATATTTTATTTCTCTATTTACTGTTACTTATATGTTTGAAGGTGGAAACTCACTATAAATCTCTTTAGCTTACGAGTGTCTTATGTAATAGGGCAATGAATAGCCATTACTTCTATAGTTTTTTTGTTAAGTTTGAAAAGCATAAGGCAACGCTTAAATAAATGATGGATGGTGGAAACTGACAAAATCTTTAACTATGAAAAACGCTTTTTTACTTTTTACGTATGCTTATAAAGATGCACAGCCTTCAACCAAAGTGTGAGATCTGTAGCAAAATAGTGAGGTATTTAAACAGTAAAGTAAGGGCATGTGTTAGTTTCATGGAAGATTCTTTAACGTACCAATTTTACGCTGGGATGATACAGAATTATTAAAATAGGAACCATGGTTCAGAAGTCTGTGTGTTCATGAAAAGCAATGCCCCTGGCACTCAAATATAGGTGGATACAGTGGGGAATTCCATTTGGGTTGTTAGAAAAACCAGCAGCCCAGGATTATAAGTAAGAGTGTATCATATAGAGACCCCCACAAAATGTTACTTCTGCTTGAACAATCAATACATTTTGTATGTGCACACTGTGTTTGTTCCCTGGATGTTGCTGAACCAGACTTATGTACTGACATGACCTTAGAAAGCTGGTGGAATGCATACATTGGTTACTGTCAGTGGGAGGGGGTAGGTATTTCATTATACAACAATAACGTACCCAAACACAACAGCATCGTAAGTCTGGATCTGTTCCATGATCAAAAAACCATGAAGGGAATTTATGAAACATAGAGCCTCTATAAAGATTATAAACAAAATGTCAAATCAGTAAGACAGCAGATAGGTAAGGTTACAATTCATCCTACTGCCATCATTAAACACTATTTTATAGTGTGTGTACCATTTATAGATATAACTAAGTTGTCCCTTAGCTCGCTTTGATTATCTTAATATTATTGCCGGAGAAATAAAATAGTGTTTAACCAAAAGCACTTTGTATTGAGGTCACTAGAGGTCACTCTGGCTCTATTCTATGCACACTGAGAATATTCTGTATTGTGACACTATTCATATACTGATAAATGCATGTGACTAAGGTGTTATTCATGGTAACTTTAAATGGTAACTAAAGTAATAAGCACAATTAAAATTCAATTACTTTCAGATCCATGTGTCGAGTTTTCTAGGCCTCGCATAGAATACTATGTTCAGTTCTGGAGGCCATATCTCCAGAAGGACATAAATACATTAGCCCCTTCCCGCCCTGCGCCGTATATATAGGTCCTTTGTGACGAACGCCGTACATGTGATAGTGATGACTAGCCATTTGTGGCTTTAAAGGGACAGAAGACTGACAGTAAGATCTGTCAGTCTTCTTATAGTAAGCACAGATCCTGTGCTTATTTTTCACAAACAGGCTATTAGTAGCCTGTTTGTGAATGAATAAGAGCAGGATCTATGTAAAAAAATGTAAAAATAATAATAAAAAATAATAAAAATAATAATAAAAAAATAATAAAAATAATAATAAAAAAATGAAAACAAAAATGAAAAAAGTTAAAAAACAAAATCTATCGTGTCCGTGTGGGTTTTTTTTTAAAAATATATTTTTTTTACTCTACTTACAAAAGCTGGCATAGTAATAATGGCAGTTACTATGTTCAGCTTTTGTGAATGAAACTAATGTGAATATTTCCAGCATTAAAAATTGATA